>JAOEHT020519230.1:0-16632 GCA_025448195.2 Parazoanthus atlanticus | reverse complement strand
GTTCCCACTCCGTTTATTGTTCTAGATTGAGTTAGAAAGTTGTTATTTCCTATGGCTATGAGAAGGCTCAAACAGTTTATTCGTCTTAAACAAAGATTCTAATTGAAGGAAGCCGTTTAGGTTGACCAGGAATGAAGAAAGCAGCTCTTAGCCGACCCGACTATTTTATTTTAAAAAACCAATCTGGCCCGATTTTGTACTGAATTGCCCTATTCTTTGTGACTCATTCACCTCGATCAACGCAACATAAACAAAGCCAATAGGCCAAAGGCAATACCATTTGCACTGGTATAAAATTTGTTGTTTGTATAAAGATATCGGACCAGTAATATCAATCTAACGGCTCCAATCATCAAAGTGATTATTATTTTCATCACTATAAGTAAAATATTAACTATTATTTTATTAAAACTGTCGAAACCTCAGTCAAAAGTTCCATAAAACATCTTTATTTTTCTGTGTTTTGGAACGCCGCATTGCACTTATCAATTACGAGATTAAGCGTCAACTAAACTTATCAGTCTTGGCTACAGAGTATAGTGCAAACTCTTTACTGAGTAATGTTTACAACTGATCATCCCTTCAGTATATTTAAAAGAGATTGCAGTAACCCTTGTTCCCCCTTTTTTGAAAAGGTATTGTCAACAGGTTCTGGTATACGCTTGGATAATAATTTTATGCCCATGGTTTCTATGTTGAATGGAAGCAATGTTCGATGGTAGAAACCGCAAGTTCTTGGTTCCACAGATGTTTAGATTTACCTCCCTTCCAAGGGCAAATAATTGGAATCGTGAGTCCTACTGTGTCTAGCAAATGTTTAGTTCTCCCATGAGGCTGACGGTGTGGTTCTTCAGTCAATTCTTACTGAATATTGGTCGCTTGCCGCTGTTAAGTCAGCTTTAAGTCTACCTTGATCGCTATAAACATCTTCCGTTAAATAATTGTTCATATTTTGATAGATAAATATTTCTCCTTTATATATTACTTTAGTCTTTCTTTGTACAAATAGCTTTGGTCCTGCAGCCTCATATCATGACCACCACTCAGTTCACAGTTTGACTGATCCTCAATTGTGCAGCAGAGTTTGTCCGGCTTTGTGGCGTGTTCAGGGAACGATTCTCCGTCTTGAGTCTCCACCATGTCGCGACTTCTCTAGTAGCTGCAGAAAAGGAGACAAAATGTTATAAGCGGCTACACTTATAGGCAAATTTGCATTGCTGTTTTTTCCAAAATTTTTTTGAAAGTATCAGAGTGTTTTTTTTAAAGAAATTGTGAAACGTAAAGGCTCTTGTTTTATTTTTGCCCGATTGCATATCGATTTCTGATTGCAGTTTTATGTTTCCTAAGGATTAACTAAACTATTTCCTACATTGTTAACACAAATTTTTAAAAATCATATTGAAATGTTTCTTACTTTGGCTTCGTACTTCTTCACAAATTTGTTGAAGCTGTGCAGCTTGCTCTTCAACGTTTCTCTTCTGCGCAAAAGTTTCTCGAGCCTTTTCAGTTTAAATGAGGTAACCCGGCTTGTTCTTGGAGAGAATTTCCGCTGATTTATGCCGCTCGTTAAGGCAACTGAAAAAGCTTTACTCTCCTCCACTGTGTAGGTCATGATAACCAAGAAAATTAAAGTAAGAGATAAAATCAACGACGATTTCATAGTGCTTCTTTTACGGATTTTTCAAAGGCAAGTACACTTGGCTGCGATTTACTCCTTGCTGCCTTGACTTGTGCTCGTGTTTTGATCTTCTTGTATGCAGCCAGTTTATTTATCCGCTGCTCCTGCTGCGTCACTACGGCAGTTGTTATTGTTTATCACTTATGACTCATATCCCCATTGTTGTGTAGAAACAATTCCTATTTCGTCGGTAATATCTCAAGCATTATTGGAACGCAAATACTAAAAATAGCGCAGTGCTCAGAATTCAAAAACAGCTGTAGTCCATTCCGGAACTGTTTCTGCATTTCACAACAACACAAACTTTTGCAGTTAATTAGTTTAGATATTAAGATTTTCAAACGAAAGATGCGTTGGTTCCATCAAAAGCCAGATATTTCAATCCACTTCGTCTTCGGGAATTTTTACTATGAGAGGACGATCGAGCTATTAGTAATAAAGTGAAGAATATAGCTGGCAATTTACTGATCTGTGTTCAGTTTTACGCCCAGATAATTAGCATATTCGACGTCTTGCACTTGATTTCAAAACGCACTCTCATAAGAAAGATAACGTTGACGTCTACCCGGTCGTAGTTACAGTCGAGTTATTACTTTGGAGGTCATTAATTTGGAGTGTTTATAGTTTGAAGGTGCGATGGTAACTGCATGCATCATAACAAATTGTGTAAGAGCTCGCGCAGTGCATTCCTTTGAAGCCGAAATGAGTGCGCACTATGTCCACTTTTTACTGTGCAATGTATTTTTTCCTTAATTCTCGATTTTTCATCTGAATTTGCTTTTTCATGTTCGCTGCTACAGCAGAGCACGAAATTGCAAAACCTGTCTTAGCTTACAATTTTCATTTTCTTCTTTTATTAAAGTTTAGTGACCTTTGATAAAAAATAGAACAAATCAAAGAGTGCAGTTTACAACTACACAACATATCGTACCAGTGCTATGTGCAGTTGTGCGTTTGCTTTACATTTTCTGATGTGTTTTCACAGCTTGCCGGTCCCAAGTACTGCGTAACAAACCCAAAAGAATGTCACAAGAGCACGGTTGCTTATAACCAGATAAACAGGTGCTGTAGAATGAAGTCATCAATTTGTTACAGGATAGCACTTGATAATCAAGAAGGCTTGTCCTTTGCATGTAGTACTAGTAGGCTCTACGTATCGTCATCTGGTAAAAATATACTTATTCCTGATGTAAATGTCGGTGCTGATTACTGGATAGATTAAAGAGGAACGCCTTTCTGAAGAGCAAAGATTCAGGACACAGTTGTAATTGAGAGCTCGAGGTGAGTTCAATCTGGTATAGTTTCTGCTTTCTGTCTACACAGGAAGTAGTTTACTACAAAACCCTAAGAAGACACATATATCTTTGAGCAAATTTTAGTTTCTATCGTTGGCTTAAAAGAAAGACAATTTTAGTATCTTTATTGCGACTCTAAACCCATATATTCTATAAACTATGAAAAACCAAAATTGCTATCAGTTCTAAACTCATTCCAACACTTTCCACTGGGAAGCAGAAACGGCCAATTTTTCATTAATATTCATTAACATTACTAATAGAGTCTACTATTTTGGTCACCCTCGAGGGCTTGGTTATTGTTTTGAATCGTGTTGTTAAGGTCACAATAACAAGGGCGATTCATTCCTTTTTGGCCTGCAAGAAACAAGATCATACGAACTACTAAAACTTAAGTTGGAAGCCAAGAGCATTCGGATTAAGATTATCTCACCTAGCAAATGAACAAGAAACATTTGTCAGCTTTAAGCACCATTCATATTAGCTTTAGTTCTTTGCCGCTAAGTTAGTAAAAGTTGTTTATTTTCCTTTTCCAAATCTCACGCTTTTCTATTAGTGTAGTAGTATCTTATAACATTTTATTAATCGCATTTAAAGCTCTACATGACCTTACGTCTTCTTAAATAGACAGTCTTTTAAACCAATGCAAGCCAGGTAGAAGTCTGCGATCTTCAAGCAAGCATCTGTTAGCTATAGCTGTTCCGGCTCAGAACTCTGTTACTTACTGGGATCGCGCATTCTCGATCGCCGCGCCCAGCTGAGTTGTGGAATAAGTTGTGTTACAAAAACTGTGCTGCTGCAGTTTCTCGATCAGTTCTAAAAAATATCGCACACGAAAGACATTTTACTTTTTCCTGGATCTTTATTTGTTTGATATAGGTGCGACCTGACGTAGACATATAAACTTTCTATGGATACGTTGGTAACCGCAATTTTACAGTTATAATTTTTTAGTTTAATTTTATATTCAACCATCGACTTCTTATCCTCGACTTATACTACCTTCGACTATCGACCAGAACTCAAACTAGGATTAAGCTTATCTTAGTTAGCAAATGAACAAAACACGCTTGTCAGCTTTCAGCACTATTCTGGTCACGCGACATACAGTATTGGCTTTAATTCTTTGCCGCTAAAAGGAGTTTGTTTTGGTTTCTCAAATCGCACCCTTTTTTAAGTCTTACTATTTCAAGTGTGAAAAGTGCTGCGTCCTATTCTTCATTTTGTTTCCTTTTCCATTTCACGTGTAACATCAATGGAGATAGACAATTTACATGGTGGCATATTTCTGAAAAGAACACACTAACTGGACATTTTGTTGTACACTTACAATACAATGTATTACCCCATTTCAGTTCCTTCTGCTGTGCCTTTGACTTGTAACTGACGAGTGTCAACTCCTTAGCATAAATTCAGGAAACTGTTTAGCAAGGTTTTCACCGAAAAGTTTCTTCAAACAGCGTAAAAACTCAGAACCTCGAAGAATCACTTCTTATTATTCGGGAAATAAATTATTATTAGCGTTTAGTATTTTAATTACAGTGACGTCACATCACTTGAGGGTTCATGTAACGGATTTGTTGCGTGAAAGAAACCGTAAGCAGAACTAGAAAGAAACGTAAACAAAAGAAAGAATTGAAACTTAACATAACGTCTAAACTTAGCTCTGACGACCAGAAACAATAGAAGACAAGAAAATTTAAACGTAACCTCGATCTCGGTCTCCCGCAACGAACGACAAAGTCCCGACAAAGTTAAATGATGCTGCAAACAAGTTTCAAGTTTATTCAAGTTTGTTCAAAGAAAATATAATAAATTTACAACAACAACAACAACAACAACAGGCATAACCCACAGGTAGCTAAAGCGAATCTAGGCAGGTTGTGCATGTTACAGTTATATATCATGTAAACAGTGCAAAGCTGATGCCAACATTTCCGGAATATTTCTAATATTGATCGATTAACTTTGTTTTACACTGAACACATAATGTGCTGATTATAACAGCTGTTCGTCAGTTCGGTTCATAAATACTTTATTTGAAGAAGTTTTGTCTTTGTTACAAGCAAATGAGTATTGTAAGTTAGTGCAATTTCAGTATAATGTACAGCCTGTTAGGATATCGCTTCTAAGCTAATTGCGATTGCTTTTGTGCAAAATTTACTGCATGGCGACATTTCTAAATTTAATTGAAAAGGAAAACAAGTAAACTCAAAAAGTTTTAAGTGTCTTTTTTCATAATTCAAATTTGATGCAGGGAATTGCACACAACCTTGTTTTCAACTCCGTGTACAACAACAGCGTAATACATGAGCCAATATTGAATAGATTCTAAGATAGAAAACTGATAATTCAGCCACGACCCATGTGCTGTTATATGACTGCAGGCTTAAATTCAGACAACAACTCAGTGATGGAATCATACCTCAATTTGGCTTATCTACTTCGGCGTGCTTTGGGCTAGTTTCTGAGGTATTTGGCAATTTGCACTTTGGAACAAGCAAATCGGACGTTTTTGATTTTTTTTCTTTATTTAGTTTGGTATCAACACTCAGGCTGGCAGCTCATTTCTAGTGTTTTCTTGTTCAAACAATCACTCAATCACAAAAACAATCACAAAATGGTATCTTCAACTGAACCCCATAAAACTCTCCAAGCCCCTACTTCTCATAGCCGACACAATGCCTTCGATTACTTAAACGCAGCCTGGATCTTAACCCGCGTTAGGCGTTGTTTTAAGTCTAGTTTTGATAGTTAGCTGATCCGACTAAAATATATAGACCTCGTTTAAATAATCAACCGTTCTTGTTCAGTTGTTTTCAATACAAAGTGGACGCGAAATGGCCGTCGAAACGTTTGCTATATACTGAGACAGATGCATGGAAATCCAATGCCAAGGCACAACTGAACCTTCACCATTCACTTTCCTTATCGGATGTAAAATATAAACATTTAGAAGAAATTCAAACAAATCTTTAAGCTACAAAATAGACTAGTATCACGGACTGAACAAAAGCTGCTGTGTGTTGGTGGAAGTTGCAATAAGTTTGAAAGCATAAAAGGAATGCAATTTCTACCTAAGAGTGAATAATAATAGTTAAAAGTACGATAAATAGCAAACAGATCACGATACACGACGAATCTGCATCTGCAGTTCACACCCGAATGGTAATATACGTTTTAGGGCGTTACCTCATTTACTTCAGTTGATCTTTGTCACCGAACTTCCAAGGTCGGGTCAGGAGGACAGCGCTACGCTAAGGTATTAAATATCATGAACAGTTGGGACTGGAGCTGAGTGAGGCAGTACATTCTGTCATTTTCAGAAGGTTGCGGATATGTGGGAAAATAACAAAAAATTATAAGTGTTTCTATTTCGTTTCGTCATGAACAAATCTCCAAATGCCTTTCCTCGCAGTTTTGAAGATGTTAGGGAATTCATTCATCTCCGTTCTACGCTTCCGCTCCCGTTCTCTCACCCCAACCCCCGCCCCCACAGAACTATGCGGATATGAGCTTTAATACTTAGACGGGATGTAGTTCATTTCGTCAGAATAAAATTGTTTTTGCTATATACTTAACATAGCTCGTTGCTGTTTTGGTTGTCCTCTATGAATCTTAAACCAAGTGGTAATATATTTTGTTATAATATTACATTACATACTCTTTGTCTTACGGGACAAACGAAAGATGAATAATATCGGTGACTAATTTCCCAGTAAGCAGGGCTAACTGGGAACTGACACCTTTAACTGCATTGGCTATTTACACACAGACGTGTCGTTATGACAATTAGACCAAACACCTTATCACTCGAGTTTTGACAGCTCTTGTGTGCCGCAGACCGCGTTGGGAAGGAAAGATTGTTCAGCGCTCAAACTATTACTCCCGAAGTGGAACATCTTCCGAAATACTTAAAGGCTTCCTTGATGTTGGAACGACAGTTGATAAGGATTCGATAAGTATATCAGGAAAACTAACCTAAGCATTTTAGATTGGATCACTTTAAGATGTCAACGAGTGTCTTGACACCTAATCACGTCTCACCAAGGTTAAAGTATAAAGGTGTGCCATTGATTGACACAACAAGAGCGTCATCTCTTTTTTTTCCTTTTTGAGAATCCACGCTTCATTGACTGAATACATAGAAATGTATTCCCATTTGTTGTCAATGTTACAGCCACCTCATCCTGAAATACCGGTTAAGAATATTTAGCACTTGCTGATGCTATTCTAAATTATTGGTTATAGAGTACAAAGGTATTAATGTTTCTTTGCAATATATATAATGCATGAAATCACCTTTTGATTTGATATTCCATGTAATCCTTTATAAATAGAAATCGTGATACTTTCTAGCAACACAACAGCAATATATGAATATCACAAGCAAATCCAAAAGGTTCATTGCCAGCTCAATCTCACAGGAAACGCATTGTGTGTCTTGTGGCGCTTATGCCTCGGCGTTCTACGATACTGATTCTTTAAGTGCTTTGTTCAAAACATTTAATAGCTCTGGTCAGATTTGGAAAGATTTTGGCAGATTTAGGGCGAGAAAATCTGACTTCTACAAAATTCGGAAATGGATTATGCTAATTGCAAAAAAATAGGAATAAAACACAAATTCAGCGGCAAAAATGAAAATGGGAAACACAAGTAGTTCGTTAAAATCCTACCCTTCTTGGCGTGTCAAAAGGTTGTAGTTACGTAAGCTTTGAATGACATATTCTTTTTTTGGGATTTGGTTTTGTTTTTCACCAATTCACTCCCAACTTTGATATTTGAACTTTGAACTTTTACGATATTAAAATTGTTGTTGCCGTGTCTCTTGATTGAATCGTCAAGGCAGGGCGTATATTTTCATGTTTGAAATATGTTTTTGCGTTTAAATATGTTTTCTATTTCTTTGACTTGCTGTAATTTACCTAAAAGACTGCACGAGCTGGATTGACTGCGGTATCTGTTTTAAACTGGGCGATGAAAATCACCTTAGCAGTCAATACAGGAACAACGAGAACAATAAATGACGTCAAAAGCAAGCTCATCGTGGAGCAATGTGCATCTACAAGACTGGTGCATCCTTTGATCAACAGTCACCGAGTAGACATATTTCTTTCTATTTTCCTCTGTTCGGTTTTCTGTCATCACTGATACGGTTGAATATTAAACAGAAGAACTAGTCCGGCTCAAAGCGTAAACACTGTTCCAGGGACAGCCTTTGCAGACATGATCATTAAAATACATCAATTAGTTGTCTATTTTTAACTCGAACAGCGCGTGCAAACGTCTCTAGTTTCGGATTCCCTAAAGCTACAGCACTTAGCTTATTCTGTCTGAATAAATGTAGTCCTTTCCGAAGTCATCATGGCAATTCTTATAAATCCAAAGAGATCAACAAAAGGGGTCTTTACCGCGATCATGAATGATGAATATGAATGATGAACTTCCCTTATGTAGTTGGCCCCACAGCCTCAGTTACATATACTGTAAATTGTATGATTTTATACCGGTACTAACTAGATTTTGTTTTATTTTCTGTTTCCCCAGTCTATTCAGAATCAAGTAGAGCCGTCTTTCACTCATCCAGCTATGTATTATGTATTCAACAAACTAAATATTAAATGTCTTTTCTTAGGTGGGCACGCGTACACATTGTTGGCTGTAAAAACGAATGCTTGAAGGGTGAAAAATACGAAATTGTATCATCGGAAAGGGAAAGAGTAAACGGTGTTTGGAATAATTCATTTCTGTATTAATACATACAGCGTTTAACATCTGAAATTGTTGAACGTAGGAAAATTCTACTCTAGTCTTTACTGTTTACGAAATGCATGATTTAGCAATCCATTCTGCGAACATTTCTCAGTGGAAACTAAGTGTTGCTTTAACAGTCAATCAATATCTGCGGTCAATTACTAAGCTTTTGTATGTACCTTGAAGAGTTGCTTTCCATATCAGGCTTACGACTCACTTTTTGGAAGTAAAGATATTCCCCTGCTCATCTTCATTAGGAAATTTACATGATTACGTCATATGCTACAACTACCAGAATGTTTTGCCGACTTTCTTTTGTAAGATAACTAGTGCCGCCAACTGTTCTGCTATAGTCACGAAGGAGTAAAAATTACAACAAAGAAGAAAATTCGGGTAACTTTCTGGTAGTTGTAGTTAATTCACACCATCATGAAAATGGTCTATTCCACGAAGATATATGTAAAATGCTATTCTTTACTCCAAATGTCAAGGATGATTATATTCTTTCCTATTCTTATTAGGCAAAAATGTGTTCCTTTTCCGCTTATTATTATAGATTGAGTTAGAAAGCCGTTATTTCTTAATGGCTATGGGTAGGTTGAAACAGTTAAAAACGAAAATATATTTGAATCAGTTGAAGGAAGCCGTTTAAGTAAACTGGCAATGAGAAAACATTGTGAAGGTGCGAAAAAATTAAAAAACTTCTGTATTACTTAAGCAACTCTTAGCTATTTTTTACATATTTAAAAACGGACTTGAATTGGTGGTGTGGAGTTGAATAACAATTAGTAACTATACTTGTTTTTTCGTGACAACAATGGCTTAAAATCGCCCGACTATTTTAACTTAGTAATGGCTCGACTTTGTAATTACCCCGTTTTTTGTAACTTTGAGATACCTTGATCAGCGCAACATACACAAAGCCATTAAACCATTGGTAAAAAGCTTGCCACTATTTATATCATCAAAGTAAATATTTTTTAGTCAATATAAGTAAATAATAAACTATTTTAAGAAAACTATCAAAACCTCAGCCAAAAGTTTCACAAAGTATCTATATTTATTCCTTGTTAAGAAACGCTGCTTTGCATTTATCAATTGCAGCGTCAAACGTTAACTAAACCTATCAGTCTTGGTATTATTTACAAATGACCTCTTAAATTGCGGCAATCCTTCAGTATTTTTAAAATATATTGTAGTAACTTTTGTTCCCTTCCAGTTGAAAAGGTATTGCCAACGGGTTCTGGTTTACGCTCGGATAACGATTTTATGTCCATGTTATCTATGTTGAATGAACGCAATGTTCGATGGTAGAAACCCCAATTTCTTGACTCCACAGAGTTTTAGCTTTGACGGACCTTCTTTCCAAAGACTCGTAATCGTGAGCCCTGCTGTATCTAACACTGTTCCGTTCTCCCATGAGGCTGTAGGTGTGGTTCTTCAGTGTTAGTTGTCGCTTGCTGTTAAGTCAGCTTTAAGTCTACTTTTGATCACTTAACACCTCAAATAATGGCTTGATAGATAAATATTTCTTTCTTATATATTACTTTAGTCTCTCTCTCCCTCTATATAAATAGCATTGGTCCAGCGGCCTCATATTGTTCCCACCACTCAGTTCACAGTTTGACTGATTCTCAGTTGTGCAGCAGAGTTTGTCCGGCTTTGTGTCGTGTTCAGGGAACGATTCTCCCTCTTGAGTCTCCACCATGACGCGACCTTTCCAATAGCTGCAGAAAAAGAGACAAAACTTTGTAAGCGACTACATTTATAATTAAATTAATACTGTGATTGTTTCTAAGAATATCTACAAAAATCAGAGTTTTTGCCATAAAACTGAACTGAGAAGTAAAGATTCTTGTTCTGCCCGATTGCATTTCGATTTCAGATTGCAAATCTATGTTTACTAAGGATTAACTATATTATTTCATGCATTGTTAACATAAAATCATATTAAAATGTTTCTTACTTTGGCTTCGTACTTCTTCACAAATTTGTTAAAGCTATGCAGATTGCTCTTCAAAGTCGCTTGTCTGCGCAAAAGTTTCTCAAGTCTTTTCAGCTTAAGTGAGGTAACCCGGTTTGTTCTTGGAGAGAATTTCCGCTGATTCCTACTGCTTCTTAAGGAAACTGAAAAAGCTTTACTCTTGTCTACTGTGCATATCATAATGACTAAGAAAACAGTTAAAGTAAGGCATAAACTCAAGGACGATTTCATAGTGTTCTTCAGATGCAAATAGAGTTGGTTGTGAGTTGCTCCTTGCGGCTTGATTTGTGCTCGTGTTCTGATCTTCTGCTATTGGGCAAGTCTATTTATCCGCTGTTCAGGGCAGGTCTAATTGTTTATCACCCGTGACTTGTATCCCCATTTATTCCTACTTTGTCGGTATTGTTTCAAGTATGATTGGAACGCAAAAGTTAAATATGGCGCAGTGGTAAGAATCCCCAAACAGTTGCAAACCCTTACATCGTGTACTTGTTCCGGAAGGTTTCCTGTGCTTTACAACAACACAAACTACTCCAATGAATTAGTTAGGTATTGAAATACGAGTGGGTTGCATCGAAAGCCAGATATTTCAGTCCAAATTAGGATATTTATAGTACGGAATAGCTTTACCAAAGTGGCTACAGACATTACTTTCGAGTCATTAAATTTGGAGTGTTTATTATAGTCTGAAGGTGCTTTGGTAACATCATCTATCATAACAAACTGTGTAAGAGACCGTGCAGTGCATTCGTGTAGACAACAATGAGAGCTCACTTTGTCCATTAATCGCAGTCCGGGAGTCCATCCGTATTTAATGCGCAATATCTTTCTTCCTCCATTCTCGATTTCATATCAGAATTGCCTTGTCCAGATCATTATTATAGCAGAGCACGAAATTGCAAAACTTGTCTTAGCCTTCAATTTCCTTTCCTTTTCTTAAGTTTTTCTTTGATAAAAAGTTTACAACTACATGTAAACGACATATCGTACCTGTACCATGCGTTTGTTTTATGTTTCCGATGCATTTTTACAACTTGTTCCAAATAACTTAACTAACCCAAAAGAATGTCACAAGAGCGCGCTTACTTTTAAACAGATAAACAGGTACGTAGAAAAAATCATCAACTTGTAACAGAATGACACTAGATAATCAAGAAGATTAAATTTGTCATCTGCATGCAGTAGGATTCTATATATTGTCACCTGGTAAAAGAAGTCTTTATTCCTGATGCAACTGTAATGACCACTGGTTAGATTTGTACAATCTATTGACAAATCTAACAACAACTTTTCAGTTTTAGTCATGACCAGTCATATTTTAAGTGAGAAAAACGACTTGCTGAAAAACTAGAAATCACGACTTATTTAAGGTTGAGAAGTGAGTTCAGTCTGGTATAACTTCCCTTACCCCTCTGTACAGGATGTAGTGAAGATACTTTTACTACAAAACCCTAAGAAGGCACATATCTTGAGCCAATGTTAGCCTTTATCTTTAACATAAAACAACGACAATTTTAGTATCTATTTTGCGATTCGAAACCAATATATAGCTATAAACTGTGGTGATTATGAAAAATGTAAATTGTTATCAGTTTTCCACTCACATTTTTTGTGTCCCAAACACTCCAGTTCAACAGGCAAGCAGAAATAACCACGTTTTCATACTTAAGTAACTTATTGTCTTTGGAAAAGTAGAATTTTCAAAAAGAAATATTTCTATTAATATCACATTCATTAACAATACTAATACTTAATATAGTCTAATATTTTGGTCACCCTCAAGGGCTTGGGAATTGTTGTAAAGCAAGTTGTTCAGGTCACAATATCAAGGACTATTCATTCCTTTTCGGCCTGCAAGAAACAAGATCATACGAACTACTAAGACACCAAAACTTAAGATATTGAATATTCGGTGAAAGTCATCCAGACCCTAACAGGTAACTATGTACAGAGAGCATTATTCCGGTTTGCTGGAGTATGAAGAAGACATGGGTGAAAGTGGATATCCCTCGCCTTTTGGAGCTGGTCAGTTCATTTAAAAATATTGACAACGAAGGAATTTGGGCTGCATACTCGAGGAAATTTGACTGTGAAGTCCAATTCTCGAATGTAACAAATAAAGAACTCCACTTTGATGCTGTCAAAACATGATCCGTACATTGAACTGTTGTCTGCCTATAGCAATTCTCTGCCAGTATCAGATCCAGAGTTTGACTCTGATAATGATCATGAGATGGAAGTGAAGGACCACGTGGAGCGGCTTGGTGAAAAATAGAAAGGCAAACAAATCTCAAAGCCCACTTCCGCAGATCTTACATCGCACCCTCTGGTAGTCTGAAAGAAAGCAGTACAATACAATGCAATTTTGTATTCGCATTTTACATTAAGATGTTTACATCGACTCTTCTATATTTCTATATTTACAAGTAATTTCTAAACGCGGGGCAAAAGAAAATATTCTAAATATGGATGAAAGGTAAGGAAATGTCTGGAGTCTAAAGGAACCGTAAGGTTTTCGTGTTAGACTCTAGACGGAATATTTGTATAATTTATGCATAGCGCTCACAATAGACAAATACAAGATTTTTGAAAATATATAGTAGAAAAAGCAGCATAGCAGGTAATAATTATGTATATGATTCATGCATAGCTCATCCAACAAACAAACAAATACAAAATTTTTGAAAAATATAGTAGAAAAAACAGCACAACAGGATCATGACAGTTTCGTATACTATATATTATAATATACTAAGTTAAAATAATTATCGTACAATATCTACAGTACGCAAATTATGCTACTTACTCTACTGAATAGCAGATGCGATATCACACGCAAAAAGGCAGGTACTATACATAAAGGGGAAAAAAGAAATTAAAAATAAAAGAAGTAAAGAAAAAGTAGAAGTTTGTAGCCAGCAGCTATGTTTATTAGTAGTTCTGTGTTACTTTCCTACTAAATATATTGGTATTCAATAGAGTTGCTCGAAGAGCAATTAACGCCACATATTGGTTGCCATTGCAGATTTTGTGTGTTTACCACCATTTACTGTAAATATTATCTTTCGAAGCTTAATTTGTGTTCATATGAATGGACATTTTGGCATATTGAAAGTAGTTAGCAAAAATAGACGGAAACTTGTGTTTGTGGCAATTGTGAATACATTTCAGTGCCTGAAATTCATAAACATGATCTATTGTTAAAATTTCAAGGTAAGGCACTTTCAGTGTTTTCTCCGTACAAGGTGGCCAGAAATATAATCCTTACAATTTGATTTTGTTTTGTTTGAAGGTTTTTTAAGTGGTATTTATATGTATATCCAACGATTGCACATGAAAGGTTGTATGTAGTAAGTAGTATAGGAAAGGTTTATATGGTTTTTTTGTTCGAATGAGTAGCTTGCACCCTCACTGTTTGGTATAGTAATGTTTAATGGTGAACATTTTCTTTGAGATGATTTGATTATCATAAAATTAGCTTTTCAAGTTAATTGAAAGTTTATTGACATGACACCGATTTTTACATGAAGCAATTCTTGGTTTATCATAGATTCAAGCCCCTTGGGGCTACGAGAGGAGGCATAGATGTTTGTATCATCTGCATCCGAATATACGGAATGAGAGTTTATCTGAGGAACAAGAGATAAAATTTATGAAAAGCAGAAATAATAATGGTTATAATGTACTTTCCTGAGGAATTCCACAGACTATCGATTGCATGAAGGATTAGGTATTTCCTATAGATACATACTGTTGTTGTTTGTTGAAATAACTAGTGAACCATTGTCATTGAAGAGAAACTCCTTGTTTACCGTATTTTTTAGCTTTTCCAACAAAGTATTGTGATTAAACAGTGTCAATTGAATTGGCAAAATCAATAAAAATTTCACAAGTGTATAAATTATTATTTATTGAGTTCCTAAGGTTATCTGAATTTTTTGTAAGTCTGCTTGTTGAGGGCCCCTTTTCTAAACTCAAATTGAGACTCGCTTAAAAGTTTATGTTTTCAATTTAGTTAATAAGGAGTTTGTATACTAATTTCCCAAAAAAATGATTAAAGGTGACAGTGTTGATATTAGTCAGTAGTTGTAAACTCAGTAAGTTCTTCGCCTTTTGACAAAAAGTGTCACTTTTGATATTTTAACACATCAGAGAGTGATTGAAAACAGATGCTAAGTCTTCGCATATATTGCTGCAAGCCATTTATTTACATCTTGTGGGAACAGCAATAGTGGCTTTGTTTGTCTTTAGTCCCCTAATATGGTCGCAAAACCTCAAGTGTGCAAATACCTTTGAAGCTGAAGCTGTTTTGAAATGTACGTTTGATTAATTCTTTTGGGTCTGTGTTTTGACTTACTGGCAAGTTTTGACCTTCGTTAATAAAGTGTTCATTTAGTTTGTTACAAATTGCGGTTTCATTTGTAAAATATTTGTTGTTATAAAAGAGGCTTGAGATAAGAGTATATTGTAATAATACAATTTGCCAATTAATTTCCTAGTTATTTTTATATTTCCTTTATTCATAGAGAATTAACTTCATTAAGTTTATTATTGCAGATTTTATATTGCTTAACTTTTCCTGGGCCACCACTCAGGTAGTGGTATTTAGATAACTTTTTATCTTTCTGTATTTGAAATATAAGGATATCATTAGATATTCACGGCTTTTCTTAACTGCTCTTTTATAGAGTTAGAGGCCTTTCTAAGAAGATCCTACTTATTTGTAAGTTGTTGCAATGTATTTACAATATTATTCATACTTTCATTAGCTATAGCTTCCGATTTAACAAGAGACATTCTGATTCTAGAGACAAAGGTTGTTTATCTATTTCTGAAGAAACATGAGCAAACTGACGATAATATTTTAAAGAATTCCAACAACAAATCAACTCGAGCTCGAGAATAGGTGATATTGCAATTCAAAGATCAAAGTATTGGACACTAGCTGTACGCGAGGCCAAAAGTAGATTAGCAAAGGTATAGAGAAAGAGTGCAAAAGCTTGCAAAGGAAAATTGCTAGCCTCTCGGAATGGAATTCAGTAAAATAATACAAAGGTCTATCGACTGTAAATCGGTCGAGTTTGCTAATTATAAATCTAATCTAGAAGAACTTGAAAATTACAAAACTTTATATTTATTTATTGAATGAATATGAAAACGTCAAATTACAGCTAGAAGATGTTACGAGCAGTTACAAAACACATTTAGATGAATTTGAAGCTGTCAAACCTCAGCTTGCTGACATTAAAAACAAGTGTCAATCGCAGGTTTTACACCTTTTAATGAAGCTGACCAGTTTCAGTTGCGACCTTCCGCATTTCGTACGCCGGCTCCAAAACCAAATGAATCCTTGTCAAATTCAAACACAGAAAATACATAGATCGGAAATACACACCGTCATAAAATCACTCTGCTCTTCTGATTCAGAAAAATATATTTATTGATTCAATGATAGTAATTTCAATACTGATACAGTGAAGAAAGTTGACGTTGATTCTGCGGAAAACGTACTTGCAGAAATTGTAGTTCACGCATCGGATAGCCATGGATCATTACCAATAAAGAACGAAGTCAAAAATCGATTTGTTACGAAGAAAAGAATGTTTTACTTACTTTTGTATGTAGTACTGCGATCACAAATGGGATCTCTTGGGAAATTAGCTTTTCCGCATCCCCTCGATCCGTATATAATAGGAGAATTTTAAAAACTAAAAAATTATAGAAAAACGGTTAAATCTACAAAAACTTTAATTTATATGAAGAGGGAATTAAGAAGCAACTTGAGGATATTCAATCTTTGAATCACCAGAAATATTGGGAATTGATAAAAGCGCTCCAAAACATTAGGGCCGTTTATACGAGAGAAATAGGACGCGGCTTACACAAGCCGCGGATTACATAAGACGCGAACTGCTCGTATA
>JAOEHT020518348.1:0-16644 GCA_025448195.2 Parazoanthus atlanticus | reverse complement strand
CTATCCCAATACCCCTTATCCCCCTACCCCCAAATGGGTCCCTGTAGAAGGCATGAGTTTTTTATTTGACCTGCTCCCCTAGCCATATAATTTCTTACAAATTATGATATTTTTATCTCTTTCAGCTCCAAATACAACATGTGATGCATTGCTAGATTCGAGATCCTAAATTGTATCATTCCATACTTTCCTTTAAAACAGTTTGGAGAAATTTTTGCTTTTCATATTGGATAGCTTGCAGTGTGCTCAATCCCTTTGTTCTCACAAAGAACTGCTTACTATGTATTGATATTGTAAGGAGAAGATAACTGTTGATAACCTGGCTGGGGCTGAAAGGGTTAATACTAATTTCTTGGGATTTCTTCAACATATCATATTCAGATTTACAGAGAATGCATTCTCCATGCTCTTTCGATTTGTAGTCTCTGTCTGTTTGGAGCTCTGTTTGAAGCTGAATCTCTGCTCTTTTATGCTAATACTGCAAAATGTGAACAATACACAACTTTCATAATTTGCCCCAGTGACCATAAACAATAATTTCAAGTCGAGGTCAAGTTCCTAGTACTCATACATTTGCTGTACTTTGACCCTACTGGCCTCGACTCGATGTTTTTGTTCATGGCCACTGAGGCATATTATGAAAGTGGTCTATAAGGTCGACTGCCTGTTATCATTATCAAAGCCTATCACAGATGAAATACATGAAACTGTGGACCAGTCATTTGTGACTCCTAATGCCGCACAGCTGAATGTACAAGCTGAATATTGATCAATCGAAGAGGGTTTATTTCTTTGTGTGGTCATATGAGATAACTAAACTGGTTGAGGAGGTCAAAGCATATTATTTTGTAGCATTTTACATGAATATTCATGAAATCTATAATTAGGGAATCGGTGACCAAGAAAAACTTTGTCACATAGAATACAGACAGGGAAGCAGTCATTTGTTTTATATGAAACTTTGTACAATTTTAAATATAATAATTGTAGATGGCTTCAGTTTAAGTGTTAGGGAGAGGTATTGCCATGGCCATTGGGATATTATCAAGTTGCGATTTTTGCCATAATTTAAGGGTTTGATATTAAATACCTAGTGTTAATCTCCCAGATCAGGGGTCCAGCATCCTTTGCGCACATCTTTAGTTTCGTGCAGCTGAAAACTTTCAGAAGGTAGAGATTGTTGTCTTGTATCAAATTTAATCACAAGCTAGCGAGAGTACTGATTTTTTTCTTTAATATATTTACACATGGTGCCCTTTCAGCTCAATGGCTGGTAGCCAGAGGGGCCATGTATCTACAAATTAACAACACAAGTTTCAAATTTGCAAAGAGTAAAATTATATTTATAGTTGACATGATTTGTCTAAATGACCTTTAACCTAAATTTCATTGTAAATGTTGGACTACAGCGAGTTACTTTTATTTTCTCGATTGACGTGATGAACAACTTAGGTACAAAGGATGTTGAACATCCAATCTGGGCCTTGAATGGAAGGTATTGCCTTTGGCAGATTATCGAGTTGCTTTGTGCCATAGAAGGGCCTGGTAGACACCTAGAGTTCATATCACAAATTTTGTAGATAGACTTAAGGAACTGTTTTTTCCTCTCTAAATGCAAAACTGTCATTTGATGATTGTGAAGTGAAAGCCGTCTATTTTACAGCTTTCATCCACTGACTTTTTTTAAAGATGGAACTGAATCATCGCTGAATTAGTGCATTTGTTTTGTTTTGTGAACCCCTCCTGCAGGCAACTTTTCCAGTGAAGGGAGCAGAGTTAATCTCAGTTCATTGACCAAAGTCCTGGGTCCAATACTGTTCTAAGAAAGTTTTTCTGATAGACAAGATAAAGGTAAAAATACTTAGTTGCTGGTAAAGCTATAAGTTGAGATGGGAAGAGCAAGATTTTGCAACAACAGTAACTTTTCCTCATATAAGACTGCATACTGACGATTACACTCTTTTTTTATGAGTGTCTTTTGTGGGGCTGAGGCTTAATGTTTTTGATATTTTATGGAATTGTGTCTGTATAAATACATTCAAAGGCTGTTCCCAAATTCTAACTCAGTTCATATACTGTATGAACCCATTGCAAATACATTGCTATCGCCTGTTTGCCAAAATCAGATGTGAAATTACACTGCTCTCTCGATATATTTAGTAGCAGTTCTCCGTTCCATTTGCAAACTTTATAGAAATTAACATTCCTTTCTTAGTCCCAATCTGAGGTATGTTCTTAAATATGTTCTTAAATTTTGCCCTCTTTTGAGTCTCATCATTCTTATAAAAAGGTTGTTGTGAAAATAAGTGTACGAAGCCTCCACACAGATGCTTATTTTAAAAAGTCTTACTACATACTCTGGGGCAGAAACTTGCCATCACTCATCCTATCTCACTTTATTAAACTTGCAAAGGCAGCCTTAACTCACTTTTTTAAAGCTAAAACTTGCAAGGGTTCATCAATTTCGCTTAACTCACCTAAAGTTGCAAGGCGGCCGAGCTACAGTTTTCCTTATCTTGCCTTAAATCGCAGAACAGCCCAGCTGCAGTTTTCCTTAACTCACCTTAAGTTGCAGGGCAGCCTGGCTCCCATTTTCCTTAACTCACCTTAAGTTGCAGGGCAGTCTGGATCCAATTTTCCTTAATTTGCAGTGCAGCCCCAGCTCTAATTGTTCTTAAGTTGCAGGGCAAACCAGTTCCAATTTTCCTTAACTTTCTGTAAGTCGCCGGGCAGCCCAGGAGGCTCCAATTTTCCTTTACTCGCCTTAAGTCACAGTGCAGCTGAGCTCCAATTTTCCTCAACTCGCCTAAAGTTACAGTGCAGCTGAGCTCCAATTTTCCCTAACTCGCCTAAAGTCGCATTGCATTCGGCTCCAGTTTTCCTTGTATCGCCTAAAGTCCCAGTGCAGCCCGGTCCCAGTTTTCCTCACATCGCCTTATCTTGCCATAACTCGCGGCGAGTTAGGGCCGGTTTCTGCCCCGGAGTAGTCTCTACTTTCCTCTCTGCAAAGGAAAATAATAATCTGCGGAGAGACTAGATTATTTCCAAACAACTTTCTGCGTCCAAAACTTTTGGCTTTTTATGAGAAGAACGTGTAAGTGGAAGTTTGTGGCTTCCTCATTAACACTTTGTGAAATCCATAACAAATGTAGCCTGAATTTCAGACTCTTTCTTTATTCGCGGTCGGCGGGGCGTCGCTCGAACAGAGAAAGAGTCTGAAATTTAGGCTATACAAAATGCATTCAATGCGGTTTAACAAAAGTCGTAGAATTGGAGAAACTGCTTCTTTGTTCACACACTGCCATTTCCCAGATCAAATACCCAACAAAATGAAGACCTATGAATAGAGTTTAATTGGAGATTTTCGTTCATAAATTTACGGATACACAAGGTATTTATAATCATTTTAGCAGCCGTTTTGATGAATGCGTTTCATAAACCGGCCTTGTTAGTTCAACGTGCTGCCTTCCTTGCAAGATAACTTATTTTTCGAAATTTGAAAGAGTCAGTCGCGAGTTTTTTTCTAGAAGTGGAAATCGATCTTAGGGAAGTCGATCCATGCAAAAACTGGAATAGAACAACAGGTTATTCGCTCAGTTTTAGCTGGACACATAATTTTTTCCAATTTAATTTACAATGAGAATTGCTGAAGTATAATTTTCTTCTAAATAAATATCACAGAAAAATACAATAAGAAGCTCTCAGTTGACAAGTGGTAACTCAAAAAAGACATAGCCAATATTTATCGACAATTCTTGGGCGGACCACATGTTGCCAAGGTTAAAATACTTGCGCCACGGATAAAGTTTCGAAACAAAATGGAAGGAAGTGCATGGATATACTGATATTGCTTTTGTTTTTTTAAAAATTTTGTTGTTTTAATTTATCGTATGTCATTGCCAGGCAGAAATCGGCTTAAACATTGGACGGAACTGAATTATCTTTCGGATTTGGAGCATTTTTGAAGAAAACAAATTGCCTCTGAAACCGGAAGCATAAACAAGATGTTTGAATTACAAAAGACAAGTATAATTAGTCCTGGATGTTTTAGCAAAAATTTTTTCTTGTATTCTCTACAATCGATGAAATTTGACGCACTCGTGCTCTCAACATTAGTAGGAGAAAGCTTCGTCAAAAAAAATTTGCATTCGATAGAACATCTATACTGCCTATTTTAATAAATGTATTGTTTATCTAAGAACAAATTAAACTTGCAAATCTGAATTGACGAGAAAACGATAACAAAGCCGAACCTTCGCCATTTGCGGGAAGTCTGCTTCTTTTAATTATCGCTACAAAAGTTAAGTTTCTGTTTTTAGTATCAAGTCAGTTTTTCTCCGCTCAAAAAAGGGTATTTCAGGTAAATCACACGCTTGCCTTTGTATAAATATAACGTTGGACTTTCGATCGTTGTTATTGCGTGTAAATACATGTACCTTTCATGTACCCCGTGAGGTTTGTTTAACTGGCCGAGGAACAAAATTATTGATGATGTCATCGCGAAGGCGTCGAAAAACGTGTGCTTCACAAATAAATCAGTCGGTTTTTGGTCAGCGCCCTTCTCACTTAGAACATTTTTTCATTAAGAATGTCTCCGGGGAAGTCCTCATATGTAACTGGAGAAAGTATATTGATTTCAGTTCCGTCCAATTCTGATTGATTTGTTGGCTTGGTGGATTTAATTCGAGCATATTATTTATCCTGAAAGAAGATATCGCTGGAACTGAACGTATCATAGAGTCCTTGGAAATGTACCGGATTCGAAAGGATTATTCATAGAAGGTAAATAAATCGGCGTTTAGACATAATTACATGTCTTATACCTAGCAAAAATTCCCCTTGCGGCATCGGTTTAGTTCCTTTTTCAGAAAGAGTCGAATAGCTAGTAGATACCATTTTCAGAGCTAGTATCGGTCTACCTATGAATGAATCAAATGTGCCGTGCAATACAGCCCTGTAATACCTGTAAGCGCTTGTATTCGAGTAGCGTCGAATCATAGACTTCTGTTATATATAGACTTCTATTCTCTTTCTGTCGAATTTTACATAACGCTGAAACTTAATATTCCGGGGTTTTACTGTCCATTTGAATGTTTTGGCGAGGTGGAATTAGATGGATTGAATAAGTTGATGAATGAATGAGTTCATGTCGACAGCACCGAAATGAACTATCATTTTAAAGCTACATTTAAAGATTATGATAATTTGTTATTTTATTTAAACGCTTGTCGACTGGTCCTCTTGTGTTATAGGAAAATATGTGAGTACACAAAGATTGTATTCAGTACTCTGGTACATCTCGAATCGCGAGAAATATCTTAATACTCGCAGTAATATACTGTCGATATATTTCAGATTGTACAACAAATGATCGTGAAACAATCAAGGATATCGCATTCATGTTCACACTTAGTTGCGAAGAAAAACACCCACAAAACCCTCCGGCCTTCTTTGCATTTGCCAGATATTCGATTCAGAAAACAAGAACGTGTCTTCAAATGAACAATTTTTTTGCCTGTTTCTAACAGGAAAATGGCAATACTCCGCAGTACCGCAATTCCTATTTTTATTTCCTTAAACACAAACAAATTTATTGTCAATTGCAGTCCGGCCAAGGTCATGCTGTGAATCGTGTAAATATTCTTTTCAGGTTTTCAATAGCAATTGAACAGGTGGAAATATCCCATGATGCATCGTGGTCATACCTCCGTTGATAGTTTTATTCATTCAGTATAAACTTGCGACAAATGAAGGTTGTTTTTGTCTTCAAAAGAAATCTCCACAGAAAATCTGACAATCCTGCAATGCTAAAGCTTAACTTTCCTTTGTTCGGATTGTACGTTCTACAAAGAAGCGATAGTTTTGTCAGCCGGGCCGGAAAATATATACACATAAGAGCGCTCGCGAAATTGCAATTGAATTAATGCTAAACCGTGAAAATGAATAGACGAACCGAAAAACTCATGTTTTAGGCAAAGAAACAAGGGTTGTCTGAAGTTAGAAATATTTAATATTTAAACCATACGAAAAATATGGCTAAACTAGCGCTTACTGAACGCCACTGAATAACGAATAGACAAAATATGGGAAATCAATTAGAATCGGAGTTGGAATTATTGAAATAAAAGCTTTTAAGGCCCACATACTTGGCCAGCTTTTTTTTTCCTTTTCCTTTATTGTTTCTGATTCAAAGGGAATTTAGAATAACTTTTAAGTCAACTACTGTCTAGACGTGGTGAGGATTCAGCCAATAGTTGAACAGTTTACAATTCAGCTCAGTAGAAATGTATAACATAGGAAATGTTTCTGACGTTCACGGCATGGAATGACCTCGTTATGAATCGGTAAGTAGAAATCCGGTTATTCCCGACTATACCATTCAGAGCGAAAAAACTGCTATGACTGTTCGAAGAATCAAGGACTGAAGTACTGAAATGTATTCGAGATAAGTATGCACACTGTTTTTTATAAAAACCTTTTTATGACAACATATAGAGACTGAGAAACGACCAAAATTTAATTTAGAACATACTAAGATCATTTTCATATCTCAAGATATCTTTTATTAAACTTCAACGGCATTTTCCTCAGGCTGAAAAGTCTGAAACTGGGTAAGGAACGTTTTATTTATATATCAATTTGAAAACGCAAAGAACCACAACTGCATGTATAATATTGCGAACTAAAGAGCAGAACAATTCCACACTTTGATAAACGCGCATGCCTTGAGTGCAGATTGATTCATTTAGGTGATAACCTGCTGAAGTTTTGCTTAGCCTGTTTCACAATACAAAAATTAAACGTCTCCGAAATGGAACTGAAAATTGACACTTTTGAGTACAATTGAGCGGGTTGAATTCATCGTACTAATTAAGATCGTTGAGCTTCAACAAAGACGTTCTTACAAAAAAGAGAGATATTCATAGCAACCGTCTTAAACTGATCTTAGTAAATTTACTGAGAGGGAGTTAATCAGACTCTACTGACAGCGCGGATCCGGATGGTAATCAGTCTGCCAACTCAGTTTGTGTGGGCCGACTTTTGCATGCAACGTCCTTTCTCATACATTTTTCTTAATTTTTACCGAAACAGCGATAAGGGGTTCTGAAACTCCATCGTCTCGTTTTCTAAAAACTGACTCACAAGATGTAGGAAAGTCGATTCAGCTTCACGCGTTTCAGTAGCCAATTAGAGCGTGCGAAAAGACCATTTCCAGGTTTGTCTTATAATCAATATGTAATATGCCGCTGTATTTACTTAAAATATACATTTTTCGGCTAGCAAGCTGTGATGTAGACATATACTCCACTGCATTGTCGGATAAACTCATAAAGCAACATGTGGACATTAAAAACATAATATGTTTTTCTTATATTTCTTTGCTAAGAACCTAAAACTATTACGCTCACATCATTTTTTCTCGTTATCAAGAAACGTAATGCAAAACTCGTTTGTGCTCGATCAATTTAGCATGTCCTCAGTGGCAGGTCTAAGATTGGCTTGATCTGACAAAATCTAAAAAAGCTGATTCAGTTATGGGAAAAACAAGAATGTCTTCGTGCATCCAGTCCCATGTTATTGGATTGAACTCGGAATGCCGTGATTTAGCTATTGATGCTTCAGACAACTACGGATTACACGATATTTTAGTCAAAACATATCCAAGATATGGTAAGTTTCGCATGCAATCAGTAGAACTGATTCTTATATACTTGGTGAACTATTTTCTACTATTTTAGGGAATTTAAGTTCATTTATTATATGCAGGCCATGTGCATTCTGCGAATTTTGCTCATGATTTAGTCCACGTTATTCTGGTCAGTTTACTGAGAGGCAATTGTGTCCGCTGAGGCAGGCGAATCAGTTTATCCGAGTCGACGTTTCTGTATCTGAGTTATTTATCAACCGCAAAATATAATGAACTGGAAGACGAAACACGTTACAGAAAGCGTTGTGATGAAATATTTTTGCTCTTTCTTGTCTTCTTTATAGTTTTTATTAAACCGGGTTCAGTATCATTTAGAATAAACTAAAGAAAGTTTTCTATACACGTGAGTAGAGAACATCAGTTTGAAGATTGGAATTGGGTAGCTGCCTTGAAGAGTTTGTTTTCGGCTGTGAGAAGTACACCCGCCTTCTGGGTTGAGCCTGCGATTTCCCGCTAGGGCCAAGGCTACACTGAGTGTTTAGACGTGCGCAGAAAAAGCCAACTTGCAGTTGGAATTGGTGCTCATATCATCTTGAGCAAAAAAAAATATCATTACCATTAATATAATTTGAGAAAGTACATTTGAACGCATTTGAAAATAATAAATAATTGTTCTTGATTAAGTTAAAACAATAGCTTGGCACGGTAAACATTCAGTATTGCGCAGATTCAAATGCAAGACATTTTGCAGTGCAGAAATTAAAATGAAACAATTCTTTTCGCAAGCTAAAACTGACTGACTTCAAATCAGTCGTAATTTATTAAGATATTAATACTGATGCTGTTTGAATAAAAAACCACAGGTCAAAGTGAATTTGAAAACAACAAACGAATTCTTGACAGAGTCGAAAACAATGGCTCGGCAGAACATCTTTTTTGCATCTTTTGCGCAAGGTTTAGTACGAAAATGCGTCTTTTCTTTCTTGTCGTAATCCAAATGATTGAAAATAGCCCACTGTGCCTTGATATCTTGAATATTAGTCCCGATAAATTTTAATGTACAATATTGTTGCTATTAACTTATTCGTTGCATGTCACAATATGAAGCAGTTACTGCGGGTTCACACGAGGCATAAATTCCGAATCTACCCCCAACCGGCAGATTATGAGATGAGAAAGATTGACCAACCAGCTCGTTACTTAAGACTAAATGACTTCGCCAATATTAATAAACATTCTATCACAATTTATGTTCTGAAAAGTCGATCATCCGAGTTCTTTTTTTTAAACAGTTAGCTAACATTTTCTCCTTGAGCTTCCTTTTAGTCCAGTGTAGTGGGAGGTCATGCCTGAACTCCATTGGTCATCTCATGGATAGAAAAACTCTTTGTTTTAAATTGCATAATTTATCTTGCCATCCGCTCACTGGTTTTTGCTTCAGTGACCCGCAGCTCAGCAAGTTGTATCATGGCGACTTAAACTTAATAAGCTTACACTTCAGTTGATTTCGCACAATATCTAGATAGTTTCTACACAGCAAAGCTGCGTTTTAGTTGCTGGTATCTGGTTTCTGTCTCGGGTTTCAGTGTAACTGTAAGAACGCAGGTGAGTGAGTATTTACAAACTAAAACTGGGAGAAGTTTAGAGTTAAACATTGCTAGCTGGAAGTACGCTCTTGGGTTTTGAATCTGGATTTTAATATAAAACTCTTGACACGTTTGTTCTTTTCGCAGACCCTCGATAAAACGGCGAGTTTATATTTTAACAGAAGCAAATATTGACCGAGGTAAGTGGAGATTATAATTTATACTTGTGTTATATAAAATCGTGTCATGTTGTTTGTTGGGTTTTTGTAGCGCCAATGAATTTGCGTGTGCTTCTTGTTGTCCTTGTTGGTAAGAAAAGCGGACATTAAACGGATTGAGTTTTGCTGAAGCGCTTCAAGACTGAGACTCTTGTTTCTTTAGATTTCCGTTTCTTTAATGCGTGCAGGAAACGTTTTAATTTTAGGGTATTTTACAAAAAAAAGTTGATATTTTTGCTAGGCCGTTTCACATTTCTGTGGGTTTCATATCATGAGCTATCCAGCGTCGATCTCGTTTAGAACCATCTTTACAAAGAAAATCTTATAATAGTGCTTTCGCCCTTAAAGCGCTGTGTTATTTGTATGTAGAACTGTCTGGCAATACATTCATATATTCACTACAAGCGCTAGCAAACTCCTTGAAACTCAACTAAATGATAGATAAAGTCTGAAAGTTTTGTGCAAGTTAATTTCCAAACAAGGCGACTTTTAGACTGAGCTGATAAGAAAACCAACATGTTTAATGTGGTGAACAGAATTTCAAAACCTAAAATTTCTTCCAAAGAACGATCTTTTGCTATCAAATGAATGTACGAATGGTAAACTCAACTAATATTGGACAAAGGTAGAAGATATTCTATTCAAGGTAAATGTAAATTATATCAAAGGTGCCCTATGTGTTTATGAGCTTAAAAGCTCGCAGTTTGAAGTACTTGTACGGAAACATTATAATATTTGATTTAGCCAGTGAAAAAGTTCATTCGTTAAATGTGTTGATATTGTGACTGTACGTACAGATCAGACTTTTCGGGGAGTACTTTTGAAACAGGAATGTTATGGTCACGGTGTATTCCCATATGATACATGAGACTCGAGACATCATTAAAAGCAGGCACAAGCCAAACAAGAGGTGAATTATATTACCTATGTATTTACAACACAGCCTTTGAACACGCTGCGCTTTGTGCTGAAAACAAAGCAATAAAAGATTGCGAATGGAACCTTTTTGTTTCACCATTGGCTCATTCTATCCATGTTTGAAATGTGACACATCAGCTCTTTGTATTTGTATTGGAATTTTTAAAAACTTCTGTGCAAGTTCTTCAAAGAGGGAGGAGCAGGCCAATCGCTAATTGCTTGTCATAACTCGAAAACAAGTTTTCTTTTCAACTGGGTTTCGCGTTACCACGTCACTTGCACCCTTAAAAAAATACCTCGACTTCCTTTGAGTTCCCAACCACAAAACGCTTGATGATAAATTAACAAACGGAAAAAGGAAATTGGCGCCAATATTGGACTTTGAAACTATGAAGCCGTTTTTGTACATGCCTTTATCAGTAAAAACGCCAAAGTTGTTAATTTAAAAGATAACCTTTTTCGAAGAAACTTTTTGGCAGTTTCCAAGTATAGAATGCGGGACTGAACTATACCTGTATACATAATATATTTTCCTCATCTCTTCACTTCTTTTATTTTATAATTTAGTTGAGTAGCTTTGTCGCTTTATTAATATCATGCACGTTTTTGGTTCAGTAGCTACTTTGTGTACAACTAACTTTGTATATATTTTATTTTGGTGTTTTGTGATCTGACAGAAACGATTTTGAACTGAGTAGAACAAGATCATACATGCGTTGTACTGACAACAAATAAAACAAATGTCAAAACCAACGGGAACTGCGTCAGCGAAAATATCTAAAAATGCTTATCTAGAAGTTTTCTGGTCGCTTTCGCAGTTGCATGTGCTTTCTTTAGTTGTTACCAGTTTGAAATAGATATTTTTGAATGCCTTCATTTTGAACCAAATTACCATGATGGCTTTTGAGAACTTTAATCCAGTGGACTAATTACTTGAATCAGTCATCTCCAAACGAATTTGTAATCACTAATGATTCCTTCACAATTATTTGCCTTGTCACTAATTTCATTTAGAAAGGAAAATAATGTACATTTTTAGATTTAGAACAGAAAGATGAAACAATGAATTTCTCTCAGTCAAGGGCTTATATAATTTGAAACATCAAAGGCTGAAATTAATACTTGATAAATATCTCTTACTTTTACCAACAACCTTTCAAAACAAAAACACTTTGTTTTCAGTCCAATTATAGGTCCGCGTAAAACATGCAAGAATACTAATTTGTCAGACATAAGCTTATTTTTTATAAGAACAAACTTTATAAGGATGCTGAGGCTCAAATATGCTGAACTTCTAAAAACAAGTTAAGAATCTAAGAACAATCTCGATTCTCGGTTTCAGTCTTAGAGTTAGACAAAATGGTTAAAACCCGCACTCCGCAGATCAAACTTTGAATTCATTATAATCTATACCATGCAGTGTTTGTTTGAGTGCAATTTCCTAATTTGTTCCGACTTTTCTGGCCAGAATTTGACCCGTTTTATTAGAGCGAGGAACTGGCCCGCGGCCATCGGGGCCAGTGCGTAGCGTTTTTGCCAATTACAGCATTCATTTGCAACCAGCATCACGAACAGACGAACAGCTGCCAATAGCACTTTGCAAATTGAATCATAACTCTGCCTTGTATGTAAGTAAACATTTGCTTGAAATCCGCTAAACATTCACGAAGGTTTGATTGCGAAAACGATGAGATTCTCGCCTGTATCAGATAAAAGCAGTTGATGTGTGAGCGTTTGGGCAAGGACGCGCGAGGACACGCGTGAAGACCCGTGCGCGCGGGACGAAAAGAAGCGCGAGTTCACCATACTAGCAGTTTTTAAAAAATAGTCGTTCCCCACCCGAAATGATACTATAATACTTGGCCATAAGTCTGAATGGTAAACGCAAGTCGGTTCAAAGGCTTCTCCTTTGCCTGAAGACACATTGACAGTTTTGATTATTTAAAGTTTGTTTAAAAGGCATCACATGGTATCTCAATGACCCAGTGACTTGATTGGTCACTCACAAGATGTTACTTTCACCCATAAAATCCATAATTCAGAATACACTAGCAGAACAGAGTTTCGCTGCTTTCATGTTTTAAAAGTAGAAGAAGATAACTGCTATTAAAAGGCGTTCAAAGTCCTTGCGTTCATTTTCTCTTCCGTTTTTTTCCCTCTCGCCCTTGGCCTTTGTATCTCCCGATTAAAAACTTCTGAGTAATATTGGCATAAAACAAGATATAACGCAACACAGTAGTCGAAAGAGTGTATAGATGTGAGGTTTGTCGGTGTGTAATGCTGGACTTTGACATTTGATCATTCAGTTTGATTTGCAGCCAAAGTTGTAGATAGTTGTGATTTCAATATCGACTTCAACAACGACTACTGAATTATACCACAACTACATGCGCAAGACACAAACAAATATAAATACTGACTATTTTTCACGTATTATTTTTTCCGGAAAAGTCTTACATTTTCAATTTGAACTACTACTCAGATCACTTTTTCCAGCGTTAAACACAGCACATAATGATTTTTAAAGTTAAAGAAATGAAGGAAAAGACTAAGAATTTTCAGTTTGTTATTACAAGACATGTAGCTTCGTCAATAACAGAGGAATTCATCATTTTGGTAAAATCAATTTCTACCAAACAGTTGTTCATCCTTAAGGATACAATCGGTATTTGTTTTGCTGACAAGATAGATGAAAGCAGTAATTCATCCTATGCAAATGGGCACAAAGACAAACCAGCTAAATGCGTCTTTGAATGGACCATTTGTTTTCTGTGTCAACTATCTATTAGCTTTGATTAGCGCGTGTTTGAGTTCTAAAAACAAGACAGTGCAAACGTTGAGGGTTGTGTCAGTTCTGTACTCGAGTGAGAAGCAAATGGATAAACACAGTTGGTAGCTTGTTTACTTAGACTTGAAGAAAACGAGTCGCGCTTATCAAACAAACGTACGAGGTTTGCCGGACAGTCGAAGATTTCTGTTCTCACGAAAGACGAGGGTAAGTTTGAACCAAGATGATTGTGTCGGGACCAGTTGAGTTTGCTGAGTTTTTGACATGATGATACCTATAGTGGTTGATATTTTAGAAAGTGCAATGCACTGGCGTGAATGAGCTAGGTGGCTTTTAGTGTCTTTTAGTGTCCCTTTCAATAACTGATTTCAGAAGGATTCGAGCCGGATACATCAGTGTTTCATTCGATCAAGCTCAGGCCAAGTCAAGTGAACTGGTGTCTTCTCAGACCTCCTTCTGTGTTTATATCTTTACACGTTTTCACCAAATGTTTAAGTGGGACAAGGTTTTCATTAGTTATTCAGTAAGTTGCAATTGGTTCGTTCTTTGTCATCCGAAAGCCAAACCAAGAGTGCGTATATCTTGTTTCAGTTTGTCAGTCTCCAGTTGTTCACTATTGGCCTTGGAAAGGTAAATATTCATGAGCAAGGACTAATGTTTTTGCTAGAGCCTGCCTATAAACGGACCGAGAGACTGACGTCTGTTGGCTCATTATTGAAGGCAAACTGTTCATTAATAAACTATTAATAGTAGATGAAGTCTTAAGACAAACAGTGCGCAACATTCGAGGACTTCAAAGTTTTTATACGCCATAAATGTAAGCGTTGTCTAATATTAATCCTTAAGTTTTTACTAGTCCATATCTTTCGTCATTTTAGATTTTCCATTCAGTTTTATCCAACACGGATTTTAGATTCGTTTTTAGATATTTATCTACGAATGTTTAATTCACTATAGTTAGTCTTGTTTTTTAAATATATTGTAAAGCTGTAATTTGTATATATATTGAATCGAGGGTCACAAGTTTGTTAATATTTCTCTCTATTGCGTGTTGCTCGTTAGTTAGTGTTACCTTGAAGTATTTACTTTCATTCAGTTGTAACTTGCTGACGCCTAGAAAGCACGCACCCCAAAATAAAGTTCTTTGCAAGGGTACCAAAAAGGCTGCACGTCCTACATCATGTCCGAGTATAAAGAACTTATAACAAAAAGTTTTGACTGAACTGATTTTCATGCTTCATCATCTTTTCAGAAGAGAATCCATACGCGTCTAAGCTAAGATATTTTGTTAGAATTTGCAAAAATTGTAACTATTCTTTACCCTGTGATATACCACATTTTAATCCTTAAGTTTTAGTTAGTCATTATCTTAAATTATTTTAGATTTTCCGTTCTTGTCCAACGTGGTTTTAGATTGGAATATTTAGATTCCTTTTTTTGGATTTTAACTCTGAATTTTTAATTCACTAGTTAGTCTTGTTTGATATATTAATAATATTGTAACTGTAATTTGTATATATTGAATCGAGGGCCACAAGTTTATTAGTATTTTTTTTACTGTTGCGTGTCACGCTCTTTAAATAAATATGACTACATTATAAATTTATTTATAGTTCGAAATCGCCAAGGCCCGGCCACCGATGATGCAATATTGCATGCAGCATTGCGCGCAGTTGTTTCAATCAAGTGTGGCCACCTTCTGGAGTGATTGCGTGCAATGTTGCAGATGTAGGATGGGATTCTATTTCACGCAACAATTACAAAGGTGGCCACACGATACGTCTCGTATAGTGCGTGCTACATTGCATGTGGCCAAACTTTAGGCGTCTGAGTGCTTGCTTTCATTTTTAACTGACTCACACCTGGAGAACACTTAGCCCAAATAAAGTTCTTTATAAGGGCGCCAAAAGGCCGGCTATTGATCCTATGTCATGTGCGAGTATAAATATTTATGAAAAAAAAATCTGACTGAATTTCATGCTTCATCATCTTTTCAGTAGAAATTCAAACGCACCTTAGCTGAGATTTGCAAAAATTATAAATTCGTCACCCTATTTATATCTATAAGAATAACAACTTTGCCGGACTATGAATAATGACGAAGTCGACACCAGTCGCCGTCTGTAGTTTAGTGGCCGAAGAACTTGAGCGAGTCACTCTCCTTTGCCACCATTTATTATCATATGCCATCATTTACCGTCACTCGGTATCACTTGCCATTTCCGTTGTCCGAAATACCACAATTAGAGCTACTATCAGTCTCGACACTAGAGGTCGTCTCTTTTGCGCATGCCTGGAGTTTCGTTTCTAAACCTGCTGACTGTGAAAACGTGGGCTCTGGGGTCGAGAATGAGTTGACATAGCCTGCCTTGCCCGGCGTTCTAGTTAACGGTACGGGTCAGTTCCGTAAGTGCAAATCATCCCACACCTGGGATTTGAATAATCAAACTCCCAGTACTGAACCCTTTCTTGTACCTTTTGGTCAAGTGACCCGCTTTCAGTGGATTTCAAATGCCCCACCTCCCACAGGTTAGTACCCTTGGTCACTTGCGCATGCGTATACACAACTGGAGAAAATATGAACATCAAATAGACATTTAGACAGCTTTGGCAAGTTTTTCGGCAAGACAAGACGGTCTGCGACTGGAGTAATGGCGTGAGAAATGCCTCAGCACGGTGTTCTTCATAAATAGCGTGACATCTTCAGTTCTTTCGCTTCATCAGGAACTTGGGTTTCTCTCTCCCGCTCGACCTCAAGCTCAACTGGTCATGAAAACGCTACTTTTAAGCACCATTTTGATTGATCACTGATTTGGATGCAATATTCTGAAAACTGTTCAGAAGTCAAATGCCATCGTATTTTGAGACTTGATTCGGTGTCAAGCTGTTATGCAGTTCTGTGCGAAGTTTAACTTTTTGGGGCGTATCCAGAAAGGGGGGCGGGGTGGGGCCAAAAGGAGGTGTCTAGACCTAGTAGAATGCTGTATTTTGCCCATATTTTTTTTGTATGTGTATGTGTATGTTATATATGTGTGAATAGAAGAGCCAACCAGGATTACAACAATCATGTGTGTGAATAACTTTATTGAATAGAGAATAACCATATTTAAACACACTACAACATACATTAATGAGTAAAAATACTCATGTACATGTGAAAACACCCAAAAAGTGAAGAGGCACAAAAAGATGGTAAAAATAAATATGCCACCCAACACTGATCTGCTGCCAGCGATCTTCCCCACCCATCCCCATCACTTTCTGGTCTCCCTGCCCCACACCTACAGAAATAAATTATTTACTGATACAGTACTGTACAACTTAATTGTAAGTGGGATAAGAAAAATGTTTTTACAATAATATTCTTGGTAGTTTCACTGAACCTTCCTGACTTCATTGGACAGATAGCTTGCAAGTGATATAAAGTTTATTGTCATCATTATTATAATTATGTTTATTAAGCATGAGTCAAATCCAATTGCGACC
>JAOEHT020517481.1:0-16646 GCA_025448195.2 Parazoanthus atlanticus | reverse complement strand
GGGGGGGGTTGGGGTGAAAGTCCCCGCGCCTTAATCAAACCTCTCTAAGAAGCGAATTGTTAAAGGTAGAACTTCATATTTTTGTGACTTTTTCGCAAATTTATAAAGGAAAAATTTTGTGCGTCAAAGTTGTCTTATTTATCAACATGTTTCTGTCGCAGCAATTTGTTTCGGAATGATGAAACATCTGCACAGAATATTAAACTCTTCAGAATTTTTTCAATTTGTTTTGACTTGCATTCACAGTCAAGTTTAACAATGGCTTTCAACTTGACTAATTTTAGCTCGACTGTATACAACACAATGTCTGAAATAGGCTCTATCCAATAATAACTATATTAACAAAACGTATATAACTTATACATTTTCTCTTCTAAAGAAGAAGGCAAACCTTTTACTAGAAGGCGAAGTCGCGGTAATAACCCGTCTTTTTCTTTTTGTTATGCTGCACACTCGTTTCGTTTGCGTAGTTCTTGGTGGTAACGGTTTCTCTGTGTTCAAGCTGGGAATGATCCTTCACCTGACGTTGTTGGCGATTAAATGAGAACAACTTGATAGTTAGATAAAACCTTATATTTTTAATGATATTAGGTGATGGTTTCCTAAAAAAATGTCGCTGTTAATACACATTTTAGCCTTAAAATAATCGTCCCCCTTATAACAATAACCCCAGTCATTTAGCTCTGTGCTAAAGTATTTCCTGCTTGTGATCTTGAAAAGGTAAGTCAAAATATAGTAAAAGCTCCTATCCTTTTTAGAGGTTTTTAAGTTTATTACCATAATCAAATAATAAATTGTTCACAAACAGGAGAAAATATAGCAGAAAATATAGGTGAAGGTTGCTCAGAAGTATTAAAACTAATCTAAGCTGAGCAACAAAAATTACTAGAAATTGCATAAATAGATAACAGTCGTAGTTTGGTAACAAACACATATAGTCATATTTAACTGATCAGTGTACTCGACAACTCTCTATAAACGTTGCAAGTTATCTTTAGAAACCTAGTATATCTATCTGAAATATTTATATAGCGAATGAAGGGAGCAATACTAGAAACTAGAAGCCAAACGTAAGTGTAATATTATCACAATATCAGGGGAATAGAGCGTACTAGTTATTTCAAACCACTCTGCTTCCGTTGTTCAACCAAGAATACCTTTGCACCTTTGCAAGTCAATCTGTGCCTTGGAGCCAGATAAACTCAGGATGAACAATTATCTCTTCTTTCAAATTGTCTTTTAGAAAAGCGGGTCCCCGACAAACTGAGCATTCAAAACCAAACAGGGGGAAGGAAAACCGCATAGCCCATGCTGCACTTGCTTTTCGGTAGGCCAAAGTAAGACATTATTTTTATCATGTTAACAAAAGTATATTTAAAATAAATGTATTTAGAGAATCCCTCTTTTTGCTATTGAGAATTTGAGGAGCGCCCTTCCTGACTGTCTAGAACCTTCCGCTTATCAATGCTTCTGCAAAACTGGCCTCAGTTTATTCTACTTTGACTAGACTAAAAACTGTTTTTTAGCCTGACAACGTCAGATCTTTTAAGATTATTTACCCAAAGTGCCGTCGCAGCAACGCCATATCTAATTGTGTTTGTAAGTTTTTATATCGTTGTATTCTCAGAGTTTTGCAATAGTTCTTACTACTCTTTTTGTCTGTAGGGGACCACGTGTCCCAATGTGTACCAAAATGCCTATTGGGCAGATCTTAAAGATATATATATATATAAAAAGAAATGTTTGCCAAAAGACATTTGTAAATTTCTAAATGATATTATCATTATCATTATTATAGTATATAGTATTAGTAATAGTAGTAGTAGTACTAGCTAAATATTGTTAAACAACAATATACCTATACAAAAATCAGTTGTGTAAGACATTTTAAAACATTAAAATTTCGGCGAAGATGTCCTTTTGTTGTTATTATAATTATTGAAGTTATTATAGTTCTTGTTAATATTATTATTATTATTATTATTTTCTTTGTTATTATTATTATTATTATCTTTGTTATTATTAATATCATTATTAATATTTGTCCAATGATGCTTACCTGGTTAGTTAAATTGACAATATACGGTGCGTCTTCAACAAGTTCTCCTCTATATCGCACGTAAATCTTATATTGGCCCTGTTCATTTGGCACAAATATTATGTGGTATTTCCCATCCTTGCCTTTGTCAAGTTGTGAGGTTACTTTCTCGTCACCAGGCCCTAGGACAGTAGCCATAAGGTCACTCTCGTCAATCTGCGAAGGAATCTCGAGGGCAAAGTCCACCTCGCTCTTTATTACTTTCTCAGCTTGTGTTACGTTGCTCTGCACATGCGTCACACGACTACTATTCTCAGGGTCACCCACAGGAATCAGGAACGGGCTATTTTCTACTGCTTCTCCACCAGAACTCACATGAACCTGGGGTGGGGAGGTTGGGGAAGGCAAAATACAATGGAAACCATGTTTAAATGTTCTGTCACAACCAATTACTTACATGCATACATTTGAAGTGTACATACCGCGTTTAGAGAAATTAACGCCCAGGGTAAATACGATATTGACCAATCAACAGAGCTTCCGCGGAATCACTTAAAACTTCAGTATGTATTTGAATGTTAGCTCAGTGAAGAATGTCGCCTTCCTGTGGTTGGCATTCCCGTTCTCTGTTCATACTGCGTCACTAAACAGTTTATTAAAATTGTCGTCGTCACGATTCGTGCCGCAAAATTCATATTTGCATATATTATATTTCTTGTGGAATAGATTAAGATCGAAGAACGTTATATACATACACGCACAAACTGATAAACACGAAAAAAACCGGACTGGAAAGATGGACCAATCAATTTACCCGATACAACCATGCAATACTGTGTTGTACCTTATAAACTCCGGATCTGTTCGGTACAAACTTCACGTGATGTAAGTCGTCTTCCTCCCTCTCCATTGAGGAGCGCACGAACTCATCATCTGGGCCCTTGACCAAACACGACAGCTCCAGGTCCTCGTCGGGAGAGTCAAGAGCGAGATCAAGCTCATGACCAACTAGGTACCTTTTGAGAACAAGTTAAGAAGGCACGGCTCAATATATGGTCCTCTGTAGGGAAGGAGGTGACAGTTCACAACACCGGCATTAGCCTACTCCTATCGACCAGTGCGTGGGCTCTTTTAAGTCCCACGATAGAACGTCGAGCGACTAGAACAACGGCTTAACTTCCCTGTCCACGGACGGCGTGGCGAAAGAAGGTCGCCCAAAGTTCAACCTTCGATCAGGCCGGGGTTTGAACCCGGGGCCTTCTGGTTGGCAGTCAGAGATCTTACCAACTGTGCCAACTTCGAACACACTGACCACTCGACGAAATTGACCAACATAAAAGACAAAATATTAAAACTGTATGTTATAGAAAGTATGGGTTGCGATCTGCGGAAACGCTGCTGTGTCAAGTTTATGGCAGAATCAAACGGGTAAAAGCATTGAAGAACGGCTGATGAATTAAGAAGCCGAATGTGATAGTTGCCAATGTATCATATCTTTACCGGAATCGAATTTTAGTGAACTTAAGCTACTGTTTTTGTTAGATTGTTTGCATAATTACAAGGTAATGGCCAACAAGTATTGCACATAATAACCTGTTAACTTTAGTTTGCACGTGTTTCGAATAAAATTCTGTCCAAATGTAATTTCGCAAATAAAACATGTCCCCGAATCACTTCTCTCAGACAAAGTTTGAACATTTTTTCTAGTATTATTGCTTTGCATTGATGCCACATAAATACTTATTTAGACCAACAGAAATTAAATGTTTCTGAGTATATAGAAGCTGAAAACATACACAACTTGGCAACATTTTGAAGCAAGATTTCATTTCGTAACCAAAAGATGGCGCAGCAGTGATAACAAGAATTTAGAGAACAATGTATGAGCGGTCATGTTGATGTTTTGCTTAATTTGACACATTAACATGGCGGAAAAATAGCAAAGTTGATAAAGTTAATTGTAATATTTAATTTAACATATTTGGTATTGCTATAGATCCAAAATAAACTCATTCTAAATGTTTATCTCGCGAAAATATTCTAGTTGACTAGCTGACTTTTGTGATGAGCCGACGTGCCAGCGAGATACGCTGAAGGTTTACGGAAAGATTCTGGATCGAAATCAGATACAACTCTAAAACATGTCAAAGATACAACTTCACAATTAAGATGCTTACTTTTGGTTTGAGTCGTTTTCTTGATGTGGCAAGCAAACCACGAACAAAGTTGTGGAGTGGCTTTCAAACTGTGGATTAACTGAATTTTATGTTTTCGGTAAATGGGGTTGTAACCTTTTAGTAGTAGGTAACTCTGAAAACTGTTTTCTCACATTCTAATTGATTTTACTTTTAATGACTGGCGCCGCCTTAGCTTAACAAAGATTTGAAGGCATTATTTGTAACAGTTGTGACTCACACCACTCGGGGGATGCTCATATACCTACAGCATGGTTTGAAATTTTCCAAAAAGAATGTATAACTGATTAGGAAATGGTTTCCTCCATCAAAACTTAATACAAACTACAAGATGAGCGACGAAAATTTTTTGTTACGTGTAAGACCTGTAAGATTGTCCATAAACACTGTATCAAGTTGCTTGTAGGCTGTAATGTACAGTGAAAAAATATTAATTACCTTATCCAAGTACACTATATACACAAGGGCAGCCAATGAAACATTTTCTCTAGACTTTGATGGGTTTCGAAATGTTCTGATTCTTTTAGGATCGGCCATCAGAAATTGTTGGATAATCAGTCAGTTTTTCCTCCAGCTCATTCTAGCAAATACCTTTCTTTACCAGTGCCTTACCTTGTCTCTTGTTCTCGTTTTCTCATCCTCACCAATGTGCTCTCTGGGTCAACAACAGTCATGGTAAAAGGACTGCCTTCCACTGGTTTTCCTCGCGAACGAATATCGATCGTGTAAGAACCACGCTTGTACGGCGTGAATCTCAAGTGATAGAGACCATCAGCTTCTCTTTGGAATGTTGACGCGACAAAACGCTGGTAAGGGTCAAGAACTGTCGCGGTCACCTTCATCTCTCTTGGAAATTCCATCGTTTGATTGACTTCGTGACGCACACGGTATTTCGTAGACGTCTGCAGGAAAAAGAAAACCTTTTTTTATACATCCCGGAATTTGTCACACAAAACAAAAATGCAGTTAGTATTGATAGAACACACTTAACGATTCAAAAACATCTTTGGCTGTGTTCCATGAACATTTTGTATTACTCAGATATCTTCTGGTTTGTTGTTTTTTGGCGTCGCCGCAGCACCACTCCATTACAGATTCCAATGAACACTTCCTTTATCGTACAACTTCATGGTTAGAATATACAAATTCAAAACTAATTTGCATTGGGTCTCATAAATTTAGATGAAAGTCTCTCAAAACATTGGAATTACAAGACGAGATGTTGGAAAGTAGGTTTCTTAGGCATCGTTTTCATTTCATCCATTCCCTAAGAAGGAATGTTTTGTCACTCTTTGACAAGTAAACGCTGCTGAACTTCGAGATGTCAAATAATTGAACTAACTGAGGAAATGTTATACGCTATACACGTTAAAACAAGTCTAAGATTTAAAAAAAAAATGTTCCAAACGTTTTTGGTTTAAAACCATCATCGAGAATGAAAGGACGTATTATTGCTACGCGTGTTGTTTTCTTAGGTGATTCCCACAGAGAAAAGGAAAATCGGATGGCTCACTTTTTGTTTGTTTAAAATTGGATTGTGAACAGCGATTAGAACATCCTCGGAGACCCAGGGGTGGTCCATCGGGAGGGAGAAAATTCAGGGCCAACAAAAAGGTTGTTTATCTTCTTGATGAGCTTTGAAAACGAGTTCTCGTTTCCCTAATTGCACTTCGGGAGTTTTATAAATACTTTCTTTATATGAAAGGTGGAATAATTGGCTCCTCGTAAACTGGCCGATTCAAGAACAAGCCGATTGTCTTGTCGACGAATTTTCTAGGATAGCCACTCCTTTGGAATTTTCTCCGGATGTTTTCAACATTGCCTTCAAAATCAGTAGCAATTCGCTTTGCGCGGTGGAGAGCTCCTGTGATCGCGTTTGGTTTCCAGCTGGTTGGAACTTTGAATTTCCAGTGAGTTGGAACGTTTCCCTGCTTGGTGTAGACTGAGAAACTAAAGAGATGTCCAGAAAATGGTCTGATTTTTCTTCAATTGTGAAATTGATGCTCGGGTGGTACGAGTTGAGGTGGTTGAATAGTTGGTCTGGCTGGTTTTTCTTCTTCTGTAAAAAATATTATCCACATATCCGTGATAGCAATCAGGGCTGAGTGGTGCTACAATATCCGCGCCGAGTTTAGCCATAGAAATACTTGCCAGGACTGGTAACATGGGATTCCTCATACCGCAGCCGTAGATTTGTTTATAAAGGCAGTTGTTGAGGCTGAAAGCAGTTCCCTGTGAAACCTTGAAAATGAGTTTGGAGCTCGGTTTGGACAGTCTCCCCTGGGTGTAAATGTGTTCTATAATGTAGTTAACCGTTTCTTCAAGAGGTACTTGGGTGAAGAGATACTCTGTACGCTATATATTAGTGTTCGCGATGACTCAGTTTTTCGCCATGGTCAATTTAAAGAACTGCAAAAAATCTCTCGACTTAATTATTTAATGTACTGAAGGAAGAAAATTACAAGTTTCACGCCTCGTTTGATATCCATCATCTTCTATTCAACGCTGTTTAATTCCTGAAACAACTGTTAAGCTAACAAAAACAAATACTCGCAAAGTATCTTGGTTGCAAAACGCTTTTTTAAAAATACACACTTGTCGCGGATCGTGTGACTATATTCGGCTGTTCCTTCTCATATTTCAGTCTTATAGACAATACTCGGAGTTAGAGCAGTTAAGCACTGAACACTTACCATTTCCTGCCGCTTTTGAGTAGAGAAAAGTTGTTTTACAAAAGGCACTTGATGATAACGGCTGCAAATACAGTAAATAAGGTGTTAGAAAAGTCAAACCGTAGTTACTGAAAGTGACACGGTTATAAAAACGCGCAATTAAAACAAAACAATGTTGCAAACAAAACCTAAAAAATCAAATTAGTCCTCGTAACCTAGTTGGTCTTTTTCTCCATAATCTCCCATCGCGTTTTTGATAAAAACAGTTTTTACATAGAACATAAAATGCTATTTTAAATAAATAGGCAATCATCGCCACTCCCAAATTCAGATTCCATATCTCCGGAGTTCCACAATCGCATAATATAGGACACCCATAAGGCATGAGCTGTAATTCATTGAAACCACTTAGTTATCAATAAGGCACAATCAATCAATCAATCAATAATTTATTTATACACGTATCGCACAGTTCATCGAATGAGATCTTCCTGTGTTCTTAACCATAACAAAGTGAAAAAGCATTACACAGTAATTAAATTGACAGCATGCCAGTTTGTTAAACATTATGTCAACTGTGTTTGCGCAACTGTAAATGCTCTCGACAAAAAATACTGATATTTATTCATTTACAGCTTCTAAAACCAAGAGAACGTATGCCTTACAAAACGGTATGTTAAATACTGGCCAATCAAATAATTACCGAAGAGCTAAGTTGTTGTTAAAAATCTGTGAACAATGAAAAAAAAAAAAGTTATTTATTAAACGCCAGTTTTTTTTTGTTTTTTATTTTGTGTATTGTGTGAGATATGTGGTATGTTGTATTGCGTTGGATTTCATTTAATTGCGTTACTTTTCATTGCGTGCCGTTGCATTGAATTGATTTTGTATAATATTGTATTGCATAAGCATACATCTACGCACTAGCAAGAACAAACACCCACGCAAACTTAAAAAATGCTATAAATGAAAATGGATATTATAAGTGTTCACGTATACGGATGATATGCTAGTCGTATTATTAATAAGAGCACCTGCATATATTCGTCTATAACGAACTGCAAACCTCTGATGAATTTCATTGTCTTCAACTTTTTCAATTCGTTTTAGACATTGAATCATGGCCAGGTTTAAATTTAATTCGACAATGCTTATTACCTGTCTCTCTGTCTCTGTCTCTGTCTCTCTCTGTCTCTGTCTCTGTCTCTCTCTCTCTCTCTCTCTCTCTCTCTCTCTCTCTCTCTCTCTCTCTCTCTCTCTCTCTCTCTCTCTCTCTGTCTCTCTCTCTCTCTCTCTCTCTCTCTCTCTCTCTCTCTCTCTCTCTCTCTCTCTCTCTCTCTCTCTTTCGTTTCTGAAGAAAAAAATAGTTGCTCAATTACTTGTTCTATTCCTCTAATGCCTGCCTCTAATGGTTGTGGTTCGGTAATCAGCATTATGGGGAAATAAAACGTTAATCACATTATACCTGAGACCTCAGTTCTCTCTTTCCCGGCCAATCGCCCTGCTGACCAATATTTCCCGCTCCGGCCGTGAAAGCTTCGTTTCTTGGTAGAAAAGAGACAACCACGACAACAGCTAAAAGTACAATGGTTGACTTCATCGTAACTGCGGATATATTATTTCCCCTCGAGCTAGCTTCGTGCCTGTTGGTTATCAGTGTAGTGAAGAGTCTAATCTCCTCGGTGCGACTTTATACTGTCAAGCAAGATTGTTAATGTAATATGGCAGTAGTCGGTAATGGAGTTCCTTTTTGGAAAAGAAATTAATAAATACACAATCAACATTCAGAGAATTTTCAACAACAGCCAACTCCCACACAAATAACTGAATAGATAGGTGCAAATGAACCGTAAGCCTTTTTAGACCGGCTTCCTATTTGTTGTTTTGTAGTTTCCTCTCTATAATAGAACGCACACACCATTCAAAACTGAGATCTAATCTAATTAACAGGAATTGAAACCTTCCCGATTAAAAGAAATCTTACTTCGACTACAAATTGCCTGGTTGTTCTTTCGTCCGAAGACGCAATTAAATTGATCAAATTGAACAGTCATTTCTTCCTTCAAATGGATTTTAAATAAATCTACGTTAAAGAAATCTAACGTTTAATGGCTGTTTGGTTTCATTTCTTTTAAGTCCTAACTCCAACTAGTACTTAGCCAAACGCATCTTTTTGTTTTTCAAAACAGCGCGGATAAACTCGACAAAATGAACTCCATCAAAAACTCATATAAATTTTCGCTGTTGATAGAAAAAAAGCACATTACATATCCATGCACTGAGGGTCTTTTTTGACAGTATAGCTCAACCGAATAACAAACTGCAAATATACAAACTATCTATTTACTGACGTCCTCAAGATACTCAGAACAGGTGTTTTGAAAACAATTTTTTGTTATTAAGTTGTTGATGACAATATTATTAAGACAATTTAACTGACTCTTCCTCATTCAATCCCATTTAATTGCGAGTATTGGAAACAAGACCACAATTTCCATGTTTTATTCTTTCGTATTTTTTCCGCAACAGCAGAACTCTATTACATCCTAAAATGCCCTGTTTTGTTTTATTTTATGCACTTTGACAAGGGGTAAATCCTCCGCATTTTCCAAGCAAGTTCACCCGCTATTCGCTCAATTGAAAAATCGCGTTTCGGAGCAGCAGGTGCTCTGCGTTGAAATACTAACAATCCAAAATTGATCTTGATTTCTTGAATATTACCAATATAACCATTCAGCCAAGTCCTGTTTTAGATCAACTAGTGAAACGTGTAGATTAAAGTCATTGATTTCGAGCGGTTTTCCAATAGATAAGAACAGAAATGAAAATAAATTTCCTTTTTTAGAGCCTACTATAAGCTTTGCCGGCAAACTTAGCTTTCAAGTCATTGCAGGAAAATTTTCTAAACTAGCGTTCGCAGCATATCTTGATGTTAAACATATGTTAAGTAATTGCTTTAACAGTCTATAGTTGTGAAATATATTGGGTAGAGAAGAAACTTTGAAAAATATAATACATCAGCTCGTTAGTTTGATACTAAAACACCAAACTAGGCCAAGCTCCCGTTCGTTTATTCCGTTCGTACAGAAGCTGATGTGGCACGCTAACAATCATTTGCGCTTTTTAACCTCGATCTACTGCTGAAAATGTAAAATATTTTCTTAGCTCTTATTTTGCTCTTTTTTCATCTGAATTAGAGAATGCTGTTTGGTTCTATTTTGTGGTTTCTGATTGCCTCTGTGTTTGCGGTGGTTTGCTATATTACTCTCTCTTCTGTTCACCGGTTGTCTGATGAACGATGTTTACTACTTTGTGTCCTAAGTTTTATTTCATTTTTCTCTTTATAGAAAGATTGGCTAGGTAAAAATTTTAAATTTTGAAAAAACAAACGCTTTCGATCCACGTGATCACAAAGACTCAAAGAGCCAAAAGGAGCGGACTTGTACAAAAATTTAATTTTACAGTACACTGCTTTGATGAGGCAGCAACGACAAATCATCGACTTATAATGGACGAACTTGTTAAGAGAGAGTAGTCTATATGATATATGCTAGAAACGTTTTTCGGATCCCATTGTTTTATGGCACGACTTGATAAAGCAATACTGATAATCCATACACGCCATGCAGAACACTGTTTACATTATCACCTTGGATTCGAAGAAAAGGTGGGATAAAAAAGCAGTTTGCAGATGGCTGAACATTCAGTCAGAATGCCAAAACTTGTCATTGAAAGCTGTTTCAAAGCAGCTCTACCAGTTAATGGTGTGGATATTTTGCTAAACAGTATACCATAACTCCCAAAGAAGTTTGCAAACGAAAGGGTTTCTAGTTATCCAACCTTGAAGTAAACTGAATAAGTATTACTAAAAGTAAACAAAACAACATTTCAATCAAATTCTGGCGATCACAAGCAACACCTGTACAAAAGATTCGTTGAAGAATTTTTTTAAAAACCTTACATTAATTGTATAATGGCTTCCATTTCTCCACTTGACAGAATAATTTTGTTTACTTCTGTTCTACTCATTAGGAAAGAAATTCACTGGCAACTACAAAATGCTCAAATGACTGAGTTTTGATTTTGAGTAATGCCAGCAAAATAATTATTGTCGTACTCCAAACGAATTCTTCAGTTTTTTTATTAATTAATTAATTAATTAGTTAATGAATTTATTTATTTGTTTGTTTGTTTGTTTGTCTATTTATTTATTATTATTTATTGTGTTATTTGTTTGTCGACATGTTTAGATGTATCACATGCTTAATAGTGTCTATATTTTTAATTATAGCTGGCAGGCAAGAGGCATATTTCTCGATAGAAACAGTACAGTGGAAACTAGATCTCCTTTTCCAAACTGGAATGTACGATTTGTTTGTCACAAGAAGGAAAGAGCAAAAACATTGAGACACTCGCCTCATTAAGAAAGATGTCCAACATTATAATCTTAAGAAGAATCCACATTTACTGCAGGTTGGGTGAAGGCTTAACTACAAATATCTCAAAAATTGATCAAAATATTCATTTCCGGAAATTCCCAAAAGATTCCTAAATATCTCAAAAAAACATCTCCAAAGGTTCCAATATCTCTAAAATGGTCTTTAGCTGTGAACATAACAAACTAACATAAAACTTCAACCCATTGATAAAAATTTGCATTTCTGGGTATAGGCTCCACAGAACTTTCCGCCGGCTCCGCCAAAAAAAAATAAAATATATTGTCATTTCTAGTTAACAATAACAATTGTGGAAAGCCGCTGAACTAATTTTCTGCTGTCACTGACTGATGACTAAAAACAGCTTCAAGTTAAAAAATTACGCAGTGAGCCATCCAAAATACCATAAATTGCTCTAAATTACGATTTCTCAGAAAATTCCAAAAATTTCTAACTATTTCCGATTTCTTCAGATATCCAGAAAATATCCATATTATTGTAGATAAACCTAATTGGGTGCCAAATTGGCTTGTCTAAATACAGGGCTCTCTATACTCGCTGTCGCTATTCCCCTTCTAAGAGATCTTCGTTGGCTTCCTGTGGAATAACGAATCGAGTATTAAGTGCTCCTCCTTGTCTATAAATTTCTTACAGTTAAGCCAGGTTAAGCGTTTTCCACAAAAATCGAGAAGTTACCTTGTTTGCATATCTCGATTGAAGACTGGAAACTTGAAAGTAGGCTTCAATCCAATAACGAAATTTTCAAATATATCTTTAATTTGAATAATAGAATCAGTGACGTTAATGTCACGAACGGTCCATTTTTTAAATTGAGTCGGAAATTTCAAACGGGAGACCAGGCTCCCCAACCAACAAATGAGGCGACACTTCGAAAAAATATCTTCTTTAATTCCCGTCGAACATGAAAACACAACCGTGTAAAGAAAGGCCACGGATTTTTTCCATAACTAAAGCAAGTTTCTTTTGGTCATCCTCAATTCAGCACTGACATGCAGTGCTGCCAACACGTTGGCAACCCATTGTTTCGTAATCCAACGAAATGTCATTATTTAAATTTAGACAAATTTTTAGATTTCTGTTATTCGAATGAGATTTCCAGCATTGAATTCCGCAAATTGCTAATATTGAAGTCACTTCAGTCTTGTTTTGGGGGGAAAGCGCTTGAACTGTCTTGTTTGTAATCAGGGCGATATGGAACAGCATCTCACTAACCACTTTCTCAGCTCTCACGCTCTGCTGGAATGGAACGTTTATAATGATTTGGTGACAGAACACATCAAAATATTGCCCCAAGATTGTCGAATGGCCTACAAAAAGATATCAGACGTGCTGATTAGCTCTGTAACTTTAAAAAAATCACTTTTGAAATGCTTATATTTTGCAGTTTTTAAGCATTAATGTTGTATATAGTTGTTTAGCCAGTAATGTCAAATTGACAGTTTAGACATAAGGAAAGTTCGCCTTATAGCTTTTTATTATTATTATTATTATTACCATTATTATTATTACTTCCATTATTATTCAGTAAATAAATAAATAAAAATATTGTTACTGTGCATTATTTGTTGGTATATGCCTGTAAATACTCGTTATTTCTTCTCCATGATATTGCTGCCCGCGGGTTGACAAATTAATGCACCTTTGCAGTGTGTATCATGAACAAATTCAAGGAACTGCTGAAATGTTTCTTGACTCTTTCACACCATTACAAGCTATATCTGCCTTTGCTTCAGATGCAGAAATTACAAAGGCAAAAGAGGGAGAATATAATGTCTTCTGACATGTTCTAGTAAAAATCTAATTGTAGCTGAAACAGAACTTAAAACGTTGTTAATAGATTTCTATATTCTGGGCGCTTCTAAAGGAGAATTTTAAAAGACCTGAACCCTTCCAAAACAGAGCTGAAGTATTAGAAGCATACAAAACCTTTCTTCTTAGTTTCAGATACACTCGGACGCAAAATATCGCAATTTGGCTTCAACTGTGGTTTGCGTGGAGCACAATTCGGCTTCACTTCCTATATGTAATATTTTTATTGTACAGGCGACTATAATGTTGCTGAAATAGAAGACAAATCAGTATAAACTGATATCAGTAGGATATTTTATTTAGGCCCCATTAAAACTCTTGTTTCAACTTGCCACAGGACTGCGTTCGGACAAGGCGGCCAGGCGGATTTTATAGTATAATTCAGCTTTTGTATTGGGCGACCAAGCTGTACAATTGCTTAAAATTGGAGTTACAAAGACACCGCCAAAAAATAGGAAGAAATACCTTTAAGACTAATAAAATACACTAGCAATTTTATAGAATTTTAAAATTAATTTCATGCACTTTTTATCCTTAACTTTGCTGCCGCCTTCATTAAGACTTTATATAGGTGCCCGGTCTCGGAATATTTCAACTTTTGGTTTAGCAAGAAAAAAGGAGCATATTATCTAAAACGTGAAGTAAAATCAATTAAACTTCAGTGTTTTATCCCAGTAACCTAATAAATAAATTTAGGTTTAAATCAATTTTGTGTAAGGACGGAAGGTTACGTGAGCGGCATTTTCGCTTTTGTTTATTTTCCCGCAACGTCAGTAGATTTGGAATAATGGAACATAACACGGCACCACTGGGATTCGTAGAATGTGTTTTTGTGAACACCACTCAGGCTAGAGTCTCTACTGGGAGTTGATGTGTTTGTTCATTTTTTATCATGTTAATAATGAAGACGTTGTTTTTGGTTTATTTTACGGCCTGTTTATGAATTCTAATGCCGATTAAATCATTTTTGTTGCCTTTTAAAAAAATACTAATATACATGATTTTAATTTCAATGAAAGCTAAAATCTCATTTCTTCTTTGACACGAAGGTTTAGATATCACTGATTTAATTTGGACTTTGTTTTGCAAATGAACTGAAGTAAACTAATATCACTCTATAAAGAAAATTTCAATTTTGGGGAACGGCATATATATTCTCGGATATGTGAATTGCAAACTTTTGAAGGAAAGTTCAAGAGGGAAAAAATCCTTTACAACATGAAAGTGTTTCAAATAATTTAAACAAAATTATATCATAACTTTGTTCACCCACCTCTTAACACCTTTTCCTTTTGCTTAAATTTCATCAGTTTTAATTTTATTACTGTTAGGGGGAGTATTACCTGGTTTAAAGCAGAAGGATAATTGCGAGACACAGAGTTACAAAAATTTAGGAGGTCAAAAAGCGCAACTCAACTTGTAAGTAACCGATCATACTGTTAGCTCCCCTAAAATGGTATTTTACTTCAACTACAATATCGACGTGATTCAATACTTACGGGTATGCAAATTAAATATCTTTCAGTGTTTAAATGAATTTACAAGAATGATTAAAGGATGATTAAATAAACGATTAAACGAGAAAATTCTGCTAAGGTTATGGCTACCACTATAGTCCCGTTCACAGTCACAGTTCATTTGCTGTGCCGATGGTTGCAGCTGCAGTCGTGGTAATGAAAAGTTTAGGAGGACTTTTTCTTTTAATCATCCATGTTAAGGTTTGATTCACCGATACAGTTAGCTCCACCTGAAAAGATTAAAAAATACAGATCTTTCAATGTTTTTAAATCTTGCAGTTGTTGAATGCTTAGCTTTATTTCGTGTGCCGACTTAACGCATACCAACAATAACGAAAAACCCAGTTGGAAATTTTAGTTATATGCAGAAACTCTTCATATAGTTTCTAGTAAGAATCAAGTAGTAATTAAATTAAAAATAAAAAAACTGGCTTTGCAGTCCATCAAATGTTATGTCTGTGCGGTTTTTGTTTTTAGTGTTTTGCATTTCTTGTTGTTGTTATTTTTTGCGAAGGGCGCTTCTGCCATCGATATCTATAAATATATTGTAAAATAGATATCGTAAAAATATATATTTATTTATTTATTCTGGTTTGACGAATCGTAAGGACTTTTCGTCTACGAATCTTATTAACAATTAATAATTATGCGGCTTCATGCCTTGCTTACTCTTTTAACGTTCGTATGAGAAGTCTGATCTTATCCCAATAGCGATGCCGAAAGTGAAACCAAACGCTTCAGCATTTGGTCCGACTGTCAGGAAAAACCTAAACCAAGAACAGTTTAAAGCAAGGTCTTAAATAAATTGATATTTTTTGTCTTGCTATCTATCTTCGACTGTAAAACGTCAACTGCGCGATTCTTTGGTCAAAAAGGTTAAGGTTTTTTTGCTTTAGGATTCGTAAAAATGAGATTTCGAGACGTCATTTTGAATGTCTCTTGCTACAACTGGATGTGAACGGAAGTCTGGGAACGAGCGTACAGCGGTGGGCGAGCAAGACGGAAATAAGGGTTTGAGCACCAGTTTCTTCGAACTCAGAACTTAGAACTTTGACTTCAAAATTTTAGTTTTCTCCTGATGTACACTGCAGGTGCGATAGAAACGCCGAGGTGGTTGGAGAGGTGAGTATCTACAGATTATTTGAAGGCTGCAAACATTTGGAATATTAAGAACGACATGCATAAATATTCTCGCGATTATATAATTTAATTCAATATTTCTGCCATTAATACCTAATAATATCAGTTATGTTGTTAAGCAAGCATTTACGAGTGCCTTTCACTCCCATCATCTGCATCAGCTACTTTTGAATGTGATTTATGCAGCGTAAACATTAGTCCAAATATCAATTCATACACTGTTTGTGTTAACCCCTTTACCTCCATCCTTTACCGTGTTCACTGCATATATTTTGTCTATAACGTTAGGCGATACAATCAGCCGCACACACCGACAACCTCTGCGAGTGCCAGAAGATGCAGATTCCACAAAAAAGGGTTTATCATAACAAATGGCCGGTAGAATCCATCGCTCAAACGTTGACTTCCAGTGATCTTGCCTGAATATTAGTTTAAAAAACGGAAGCGACTCATCTAATAGACTGCAAACAGCAATCAACACCCTTAAAACGTTTCCCTTTAGAGAAACCCTTTTGGTTGCACATTTTTTCTCTGTTTTGTCTTTTCGTCCACCATTTTGAATTTTTGAATTTTAATTTTGCGGACTACCGTTGTACGCTAGTTCCCAGACTATCGTTCTCGGTTCCCAGTTCCTGGTTCCCGGTTCCCCGTTCCCCGTTCCCCGTTCCCGGTTCCCGGTTCCCGGTTCCCCGTTCCCGGTTCCCCGTTCCCGGTTCCCCGTTCCCGGTTCCCCCGTCCCCCGTTCCCGGTTCCCCCGTTCCCGGTTCTCCCGTTCCCGGTTCTCCCGTTCCCGGTTCTCCCGTTCCCGGTTCTCCCGT
>JAOEHT020516648.1:0-16653 GCA_025448195.2 Parazoanthus atlanticus | reverse complement strand
ATTTATAAGTTTCAGCCAGGCTTTGCAGTGGATGCGCTTTCAGCAAGTGAACTTGTCCAGGATCTCAACGATTCAGGCTTAGAAGTTTTCAAACACTCACAAACCATGCCGGCAATGCGCTTCCCGGTGGATTCATTTGAGGAATTGGTGATCTCTGGAAGGCTGAAACATGGTGATAACCCGGTCCTAAAGTACAATGTCGCAAACTCGATCACCATTCGAGACGGTAACGGCAACATAAAGATCATGAAAAACGAATCCAGGCATAGAGTCGATGGAGCGGTGGCGGGGTGTATGGCAGTCGGCAGAGCTCTGATCGCACCGGCAAAGAAGAAAAGCGCTTACCAAACCCGAGGACTCAGAACGATCTGATTCTGGGCTTAGGGCAGATCTGTATAGGTGCTAACATTTGCTGGTAACTCTAACAACACAAAAACAAAATGGGATTTCTCTCAAGAATATTTTCTAAAAAAGAACAACGAGGGGTCGAGGGAAATTACATAGTCGGGCAGGGAAAAGATCCTCCGATCTGGTTGACCGGCGGCGCTACGACTAAGAGCGGCATTTCGATCAATGAGTCTAATGCTGAGCAACTTTCGGCGCTGTATGCAGGTGTTACGATCATCTGTTCAACGGTCGGCAAACTCAAACTTCCGATCTACGAGCGCAAGGGCGAAGGCAAGGAAAGAGCCACAAAACACCCGATTTATACCACCTTTCAGAAACGGCCTAATTCTTTCATGACAGCGATCGAGTTCAAAGAGCTCATCTGTTATCACCTTTTACTCTGGGGCAATTTCTACGCGCAGATCCTTGAGCGGCAAGACGGATCGATCGAGCTGAATCCACTATTCCCGAACAAGATGAAGGTGTGGCAGAACGCCGATCTCACTCTTGGCTATGGCTACGACTACAAGAACAAACCCCTAATCCTGGACCAGAGAGAAGTTTTTCACGTTAAAGGACTCCGCTCAGACGGCATTAAGGGAAAGAGTGTAATACAGGCAGCCAGGGAGGGCATCGGCAGAGCTCAGGCCGGCGATCAGTATGCTGCAGATTTCTATAAGAATATGGGCGTTCCTCTGGGAATACTTCAACACCCCGGCGCTTTGGGCGATGAAGCCTTTGAAAGAATCAAACAAGACTGGCAACAGAAGCACGCAACACCCGGGGCAAGGCATGGCATTGCTTTGCTTGAGGAAGGCATGACGTTCACTCAAATGGCGTTGACAAATGAAGACGCTCAGCTGCTGGAAACCCGAAAGTTTGAAGTTACTGAGATCGCTCGCTGGCTGAATTGTCCTCCGCACAAGCTTAAGGACATGGAGCACGCGACTTTTTCAAATATCGAACATCAGAACATGGAATTCTACCAGGACACAATAGAGCCCTGGTGTTCACGCATTGCAGACGCGATCAACTTCACATTTTTCTCAGAAGGCAGTGAAAAGCGATATTTTGCTGAGTTTCTGTTCGATTCCCTGCTCATTACTGACACAAAAACCCGCTATGAGGCGCACAATCTTGCTCTGGTCGGCGGCTGGAAAACCCCGAACGAGATCCGAGTAATTGAGAATATGAACAAGCTGGACGGCCTGGACAAGCCTTTCAGACCTCTGAACATGGGTGAACCTGGTACTGATAAGAAAGATCCAGCTCCCGAGGCACCTAAGCCAGAGCCAGATCCGAAACCTGAAGCAAAGTTCTCAAATCTGCAGCCAATTTTCAGACATGCCTTTGAGCGAGCATTCAGACGCGAGAGCCTGGAATACTCGAAACGGTTCAAGCAGTCAGGCGGGCTCAAGCAAATGACAGAATTTTACCCGAAACTTGAAGAACAGCTCAGCGAAGACCTCAGCCCGATCATGGAGTCACTGAGCCAGCAGCTTTCTGAAAAATCGGCCGTAAATTTCAAAGCTGAGGCAATTTCTGACTACATTCAGCGGGCTCAGACTCGATTAATTGAGGCAATGCAGCAAAATTCACCGCAGATCGTGGACAATTTTGAACAATTTTCAGCTGGAATAATCGAAAAACTTAACTTTGCAGAGGTGCAAAATGCGAAATAAAACTGAAACTGAAGCCCGGGAACTCCGAAAATTAAGCATAGATTCACTAGAATACCGGGGCAAAACAGAGGAAGAATTGCCTAAAATTGAGGGTTATGCAGCACTTTTCAACTCTGAAACTGAGATCCGTTCTCCCTGGGATGCCTTTCGAGAGGTAATTGCACCGGGCGCATTCAAAAGAGCGCTTGATGAGGATCAGGACGTTCGGGCATTAGTCGATCATAACCCTTCATTGATCCTGGCACGCACAAAGGCCGGCACTTTAACGCTCACAGAAGACAAGCGCGGGCTCAAGGTGAGTTTCACGATCCCGGACACTCAGACCGGGCGAGACGTGGCTGAGAATATCAGACTCGGAAATATTTCTCAGATGAGCTTTGGTTTCATTGTCAGAAAAGCCACCTGGACCGAGGAAGCTGAGAAGCTGGATCTCAGAACCATTGAAGACGTTGATCTGTTCGATGTCTCAGTGGTCACTTATCCAGCATTTGAAGAAACCGAAGTTTACCTCAGATCACTTGAAAGCGCTGGAAAGTCCAGACCAGAGAAGCGCGACCACAAAGGATCAAATGATCTCTTGAGAAAGCGGATTCAAATTGTCGAGAAACTGATCTAGTCAGTTTTCAGACTCGATGACATTACTCTATTAACGGCTCGGCGATCCTTCGATCGCTGACTCATTCCAGATCCTTCGATCTAAATCACCGTAAAACCAAAACTTAACTGGATGTGCATTTTTTTGCGCGTTCAATATTCATAGGAAAGATAAAATGTCTAATCATTTAAGAACAAAACGCGCTGAACTGCTTACTGAAGCACGACAGATCATCGATAACGCTGACGCTGAGAAGCGCTCAACTACTGCAGACGAGAATCAGAAGTATGACCGAATCATGTCCGATATTGACGGCATTGACGCTGACATCGTGCGTTCTGATAAGCTTGCAGACGCTGAAAAGCGCTCAAAAGAGTTTGTAAATGCTCCAATTACTCGCGAAGATTCTCAGAAAGGTTCAGAAAGCCGAAATAGTCGAGGCTCAGCTGAATACCGTGAAAAGTTTCAAGAATTCTTGCGCGGAAATAACGATGGGCGCGAACTTCGAGCTCTGAGCAAGGGAACAAACTCGGAAGGCGGCTACATCGTAGTGGCTGAGCAGTTTGAGAAGGACTTGATCAAGGCAATTGCTGATCAGACCTTCCTGTTTAATGAGTCAAAGAAAGTGATTCTTTCAGGCGCTAAGCAGGTGACATTCCCGAAAGTGTCTGCAAAGCTTGCTGCAGCTTCCTGGGTGACTGAAATCACTCAAGCCTCTGCTGATGCTACTTTGGCATTTGGCCAGCTGGCAATTGCTGAAGCTCCATTGTCTGCATATATCAAAGTCTCTAACACCCTGTTACGAGATGCCGCTATTGACGCAGAAGCTGAGGTTCGAGAGCAGTTTGCTGAACAGATCGGCTATGCAGTTGAAAATGCAATGCTGACTGGTGACGGTTCATCTAATAAGCCAGTAGGCATATTCGATACAACTCACGCAGACAAGATCCCAACAACTCAAGACGTGGCATTCACTTCAGCGACTGCACTTGATACCGATGCTTTCGTAAATGCATTTTATCACATTAAAGCGGCTTATCGTGCAAAAGCTAAGTGGCTTTTAAATCGCGCTGTGATCAAGGCAGCTCGAAAGCTGAAGGACTCAGAAGGACGTTACATCTGGGAAGACGGCTTGAAGGTGGGCGAGGTCAGCACCTTGTTAGGTCATGGAGTAATGGAAAGTGAACTCGCTCCTGGCACAATGACTGCTGGCCTTTATGTCGGCGCATTCGCTGACTTCAGCCAGTATATCACTGTGATGGTAATGCCTTTTGAAATTCAGCCTCTGAGAGAGTTACTAGCTCTTACAAATCAGACTGGATTCGTAGGACGTACAGAGGTGGGCGGAAAGCCAAGAATCGCGGAAGCCTTCGCACGTTTGAAAATGGCTGCATCATAAACTGATTTCTAGCCTTGTTAGTGTCTTGCCCGGCTCTGATCTCCACAGAGTCGGGCTTTTTTAAAGGATGAAAATGAAAATCAAAATGTTAGTGCCAGCATGCGGGCCAATAGGTATTTTTGAATACGCAAAAGAGTACGAGGTTTCAAAAGAGATTGGCGAAATGTTCCACCAGGCCGGATCATGTGAAATCTTAGACGCAGATCCAGCAGAGGAAACTGCACCACCTGCAGAGGATGAAGCTCCTGAAGGTGAATCAGAAGTTTCTCCCGAAGGTGAGACAGCAGACGCAGATCCAGCAGAGGAAACTGCAGTTCGCAAGCCAGGGAAAAGCCGCAAATGATCGGACACCTCAGAGAAAACGATTCAAATGTAATTGAACCGATCACAGCTGCAGACTTCAGAGCGTTCAAGCGCTTTGATGTCTCAGCTGAGGATCAGCTGATTGATATTTTCATCAGAGCAGCGCGTTTTAATGCTGAGAAATACACAAACCGGGCGTTTGTTTCGAGATCTTTTACTTACTTCCTGGATGAGTTTCCAAGTGACGTGATCACACTTCCGAGATCTCCAGTTTCTGCAATCACGCATGTTAAATACATAAATTCGGCTAATTCTCTAACTACTCTGGACAGCGCGGATTATATAACCGATTTGATCACAGAGCCCGCACGAATCAAGCCTGTCAGTTCATGGCCGGCAATATCAACAAATCAGTTTAACTGTGTTCAGATTACTTTCGAGACTGGCTATTCAAGTTACAGGCAAGTTCCTGAAGTGATCAAGGCCGCATTGCTGCTTTACACCTCTTACCTGTTTGACAATCGAGACGCTGATGACAAGGGCGAAATTCCCAGATCAGTCAGGGCAGCATTAAGACAGTTTAAAGTCTACTGAGGCGCATGAAAGCTGGACCAATGAAAACCCGAATCAAGATCAAGCGCGATCTCGGTAATACGCGAGACGCATTGAATGCAAAGATTGCCAATTTCAAAGTGGTCAAAATTCTCTGGGCTGAAGCGAGGCCGATCAATGGGGCTGAAGCGATCAAGAATGAAAAGATCATTTCAAAGGAGGCGATCACATTCTTTACCTGGTATCAGCCAGATATTTTAATCACAGACCGAATCGGACACGCTGGAAACGACTATGAGATCTCCTATATTCGGGAAGTCGGACTCAAAGAGGGGCTCGAAATCATTGCTCAGAGGGTCGCATAATGGGAGCAAACTCAAGAGACATTAAGATCGAGGGGCTCGATCAAGTGCTTGAGACTTTGAGAAAAATGCCGGCAGAGATTTCAGCCAGGCTCGAAAAACGATCGCTCAGGCGGTCACTGGCTAAAATGAAGGCCACAGCCGAGAGACTTGCGCCAGTCGATTCAACAGGAAGCGGCTCGATAACTGATAAACCTCTGGCTGATAACTTCAAAATCAGCGTTCGGGGCAAGGGCAAGGACTACATCATCGCTCAACTCAAGAACACCTCACCACATGCTCACCTGATAGAGCTCGGGTTCGTGCATACAGGGCCAAAACCAGGCAAGAAAAAGGGCGATTTCGTAAAGCCTCAGCCTTTTATGACTCCAGCGCTGGATCAGCACGCTGAGGAAACCATTGAGGACTTTAAAAACGAGGTTCAGGCCGGCTTAGAGAAGTTCAGGCAGAAAGGCAAAATATGACCATAGATCAAGCTATCATTTCAAAACTTCTGGCTGATACCGATATAGAAACCCTGGTCGGGGATAAGATTTACACCACAGTCGGGGAGCAGGGCGTTTCAATCCCGGCGATCGTAGTCACTCAGGTCAGCGAGTTTGACAACGTGATCACCCATTCGGGATCAGCTGGCCTTTGCCGGAGTCGGTTCAGGTTCTCTTGCCTGGGGAGTACTCAACTACAGGCAAAGCAAATTGCCCGAGCGATAAAAACTGTTTTTCATGGCTTAGGGTTCACGTCTGGGGATGTAATAATTGCAATTGCAAGAGCAGAAAATCTGATCGATTCGGCGGACATTGATCAGGGTTTCATGAGCTCTTTAGATGTTGTGTTTCAACACAATTTCTAAATTAACGTAAATAACCAAACTAGGAGCCTCACAAATGCCTGATCCAACTTATAATGCAGCGCATGGCGCAATAATCGAATCTTCAAGTATGGCCTCTACTCCAGTATTCACTGAGATTCAGGGCATTGTTGACGGACCAGATGGCGGCGGTTATGCCTCTGAATCCCTTGAAGCCTATCCACATTCGGAGACTACCGTTGTTTCGAAAATTTCAAAAATTCGACCAACTCCGATCACGTTCGGATTGCTTTACGATTCCGGGAACGCTCAACACGCTCTCTTGAGAGATGATGCTAAGGCTGGCACTGTTCGCGACTACAAACTGAAGCCGGCGGATGAGGGCGCTGAAGTTATCGCTTTCGAGGGCCAGGTGACTCAGTTCGATCGCTCGAATCAGTCTGAGGATTGGGTCAAAATTTCTGTAACGCTCACACCAACAGCTGCATACACTGAGACATAATTAGGGGCATTTAATGGGCAATGAAAATAAGGCGCGACCAGAATTGACAATAGATATTCTGGGCGGTCCGCAGACGTTTAAGTTCACAACGTGGTCACTTGCACAGTTCAAAAATTTAACCGGCATTAATCTCAATCAGGGTGAAAAGGGCGGGGTCGATACAGCTGATCCAACTCAAATGATCGCTCTGATTTGGATCGGTTTGATTTCTTACCAGCCTAAATATGATGGCTTTTTTATCCGACAAGGTGAGCCACCTGAGAACGTACGAAAGTGCCTTCGAGATATTGGGATCGAAATGTCTGGAGAAAGAATTCCAGAACTTTCTGAGCTTGTTGTGAAGGCTTGGGATGCGGCGTTTCTGTCTGGCAAAACCACTGACGGGGCGACCTCCGAAAAAAAGTAAACACAATTCCAGAGGAGTGGGATTTCTTGGCTATGTTAGCGTTTGCCACTGTAGATCTGGGGCTTAGCGAGTCAGAATTCTGGATGCTCACTCCTGCTCAGTATTGTGCCTATGCTGAAAGAGTCGATGTCAATCGAGAAAAAGAAGATTACAAAATTGGTGTTTTGACTTCGATCATTCGCAGAATCTGGACGAAAGACAAGGAAGCTCAGCCTCTGGATCTGTTTCCCTGGCATGATGAAAAACAAAAAGAAGCGAAAAAGGCATCGGGTGTGAAGCGTGCCTATGAAGGCTTGAAGGCTCTGGCTAATATTACAGGAAAGAAGCCATGAGCGGACCAATTCGCATAGGTGGAATATCGATCGGTGTTGGAGTTAATTTTTCTAACTTCAATAAGGGTCTGGCAGCAGTTGAAAAGACGCTAAAGGCTAAATCTAGACAGTTTGCAAGGCTGGGCGGTGAGCTTACTGAATCTTTCACGCTTCCACTGGTGGCGATTGGCGGCGCTGCAGTTTTAGCTGCAAGAGAATTCGAGAAAGCCACTTCAACGATTCGGCGCGGAACTGGTGCCACTGGTAAAGATCTTGCCAAGCTTGAAAAGAGTTTCAGAGACGTATTCAAGGCCGGTGACGATACAGCGGCAGAGGTTTCATCTGTCTTAACAGACCTGAACAAGCGAACCGGAATAGTCGGCGAGCCACTTGAAAGGCTGACCAACACGATCCTTGATCTGAACGATGTGACAGGTGCGGATCTGAGCACAACGGTGAAGGAATCGACCAGGCTGTTTGAGAACTGGAAGATCTCAACAGATAACCAGGTCACAACTCTGGACACTCTTTTCAAAGTCTCTCAGCAAACCGGCGTAGGGTTTTCAGAACTTCAGACAAAAATGGTCAGCTCAGGGGTAACACTCAGAGAGCTCGGTTTCACCTTTGAGGAATCTGCAGCGCTGATCGGTCAATTTGAAAAGCAAGGTGTGAATACAGGCGTGGTCCTGGCAGGGCTCAAGAAGTCAGTTGCTACCTTTGCAAAGGCCGGGCTCGATCCAGCTGGCGGGTTCAAGGCGCTAATCGAGGACTTTAAGCGAACCGGCGATGAAGCAAAACTCACTGAAAGATCAATTAAGATTTTCGGATCGAAAGCCGGGCCAGAGCTTGCAAAAAATATTGCTGGCGGTCGGCTTGAAGTTGATGCGCTTGTAAAATCAATCAAGGGATCTGGCGAAACGATTCAGACAGCTGCAGAACAGAGCAAGACTTTTGATCAGCGACTCGGCGAACTGCGAAACACTGCAACATTTGCACTTGAAGCATTTGGAACTCCAATTCTTGAGAAGTCGATTCCAATATTAAAGAGCATAATTGAGCAGGCTGCAGGACTTTCAGCTAAGTTTCAGGAGCTCACACCACAAACAAAAAACTTTGCTCTGGCATTTGGTGGAATAGTCCTGCTTGCCGGTCCTGTTCTCAAGGGTGTTGCTCTGCTTACCACCGGAGTGGTGGCAATCCTGGGGAGCTTTCCTCTATTGCTTACTGCTGGATTGACGGCGGCTTTCATTGCGTACGGCGATCAGTGGCTGCTCGAAATCAATAAATTCGGCCAGAAAGTCGGCGAAAAACTGGCGCTCACTGCAGCCAAGTTCAGGCTACTCGGGCAAGAAATGTGGAAGGCGCTCGATCCGACTCAGACATCTCAAATTGATTTTACAGCGAATAAAGGTTTTTACACTCAGGCATCCGATATTATCGAAGCACAGTTTGCGAAGATCAAAACCGAGGCTCCAAAAGCTGCAGCCGGTCAGAAAGAGCTCGCGGACGGCACCGGCCTGGTGGCCACTGCGATGACGAAAGTGAATGGGATTATCACTGAAACAACTAACAAACTCGGGCTAACGACAGGAGCGACCGGAGTGCTTGCCTCTGAATTAGACAATTTAGATCCAGCGGCGAAAAAGGCAAGCCAGGAGCTTTTGAATCTGCAAAAACAGGTTGTAGATCTGAAGCAAGAAATGGAGCAATCGAGCCTGAGAAGCGGCATCGATGAGGCGATTAAAGCAGGAAACACAGCAAGCTTTAACGACCTGAAGCAGAAATTCTTAGCAGCTTCCAGAGATGGCATTATTGCCGGCCTGGATAAGAGCGTTCAAGGCTCTGCAGCGGCTCAGGAGTATGCCGGCTTGCTTGTTGGCAAACTGTCAGATGAGCTTGATACCGAGTACAGAGAGTCAATGAAGGCCGCTCATGAGGAATCGGTTGACGCATGGCGAAAGAGTTTCGAGAACGCGATCACCGGCGTTAAATTCAATCTGAAAGACGTTCTTCAACAGGTGGCAGTCGGCTTTGCTGCAGAGATTGCGGCGGGCGTTTCCGGGTCAATGAAGGGCATCGGATCACCACAGGATTTCGGCGGCTCACTTGCCAAGCAGATCATGAACTCAGGTTTCAATACCTCAGACATTTTCGGATCTTTATTTGGCGGTGGCAGACCTGCAGGAGTCGAGGGGCCATTGCTTCCGAGTGGCGATTTCACACCCGGCGTATTATCAACCGATCCAGGTGGACTGTTTGCCGGCGCGGGATCTTCAGCCTCTTACATTACAGCATTCATATCTGCAGCCGATGCGCTCCAGAAGATCGGGAACAGCACAAAAGACACCGTGAAAGGAATTTCAGAGGGTGCTGGTGCTGCTATTGGCGCGACTTTCGGCGGTCCAGTAGGGGCAACAATCGGCGGTCAGATTGGCAAATTTGCGGGCAAAGGCTTGGTTTCAGTTCTGGGGCTCGGCGGCAGTAAAGACAAAGGTGTTCTCTCACGAAATGCTTTCACCGGCCAGCTCACTGACATGCTGAAAGAGATCGGCGGCATCAGCTTCAAAGGCTCAGACGGCGGCCAGGTGAAGCTAGATTCAATAGACATTTTCGGCGGCAACAACAAGTTCGACGGCGGCGGCGGCTTTGAATTTCTCAACTCACTTGATGAGAAAGCTCGCGGAACTTTCAGCAGCCTGGGCTTAGCCTTTAAAGAGATATTTGACTTAAAAGATCTGGCACCAGAACAGGCAGCCGCAATTCTTTCTGAAAACCTCTTAGGCTCGATCGACAATGCCCGGTTGCTGGTGCAATCGCTCGGGCTTGATTTCGATGCACTTAAAGAAAAAATGCTCGATGCTGCAAAGAAAGGTGAAATCGACTGGCTTGAATATAACTCAGCTGTGAGGGATTTAGGCGAAGCATTTAAACCCGGATTAGAGGGATTCGCTGCAGTCCAGGGCGCGGTTGAGGAACTGAGAGAATCAAGCGGCAGAGGTTTTAAGGCCGTTAAAGGTGTGAGAGACATTGCCCAGGAGCTCATTGAAGCCGGTGCCACAGACTTAGAAAGCGCAAAAAATATCCTGATAGCGACAGGCACAGGGGCCGAGGAAGCTCAAAGGATCGTTGATTCCTTCGCGGCTAGAGGGATTACAAGCCTTGAAGATCTGGCAAATGCCTCTGATGAAGTTGCAGGAAGTATTGCCGGCGATCTCAAAGCTGCAGGATTTGGATTCGCTGAGATCTCGAAAGAAGTTCTCACAGTGAAAGACGCACTCGATCAAATTAATAATGTGAAGCTGGCTGCAAAAGAGCTTGAGGTAAAGGTTGTAGTTACTGGCGAAAAAGAAGCACTAAACGGCCAGATTTCACAGACGATCAATTCTTCTACAGCTGCAACAAATGGCTCAATCAGCGGCAATGCTTCAACTAACACCAGAAGCTCAAGACGTTTGAATTCTTCAATCGGGCGCAATAGCTCAGGCAATAATGTGCAAATCAATGTTGACGCGAGAGACGCATCGAACGGAACAGAGCAGCGAGTTCTGCACGCGCTGGCAACTCTTGAGGATCGAATTGTAGCTCAGGCGGTAAATGCTGTTTATGATCTTCAGCAAAGGGGCAGACTGTGACAATTACCTATCCATTGACGGCACCTTCTAGCAAGCATTCATCTGTTATTTGGAACGAAAACAATATAGTTTCAAACTCTCACAGCCCATTCACAGGAGCTCAACAGGTTCACAACTGGGGCGCGGGTTATTGGAGCATAGAGGTATCATTTGATCCCTTGGACCGAGTGGACGCTGCAGAGTGGATCGCTTTTCTCAGCAAGCTTCGCGGTCAGTATGGCACGTTTTATTTTGGCGATTATTTAACCAGAAATCCAAGAGGCACAGGGGCGGGAACTCCTTTAGTCAAAGGCGCGAATCAGTCAGGGCATTCACTGCTAACTGATGGCTGGGGAACCAGTCAGACTGTTCTGAAAGCAAATGATCGAATCCAGATCAACGATTCTCTTTATAGAGTTTTGAGCGATGTGACCAGTGACGGATCTGGAAACGCGACAATTGATCTCTGGCCAGCGCTCAGAGTACATGCTGACAATTCCACAATTATCAAAAACGATGCGGCTGGACTTTTCAGATTATCATCGAACCAAAACAGCGAGCAAATAGCGAGATCAAAGTTTTGGCAGATCGGATTTGAGGCGGTGGAGGCTCTATAGTGTGTCCAGAAACCTATCAGGAACTCTACAAACTGAGATTGAAAAGAGCGCGGTTAGTCTTGCGTACTTGTTTGAAGTCGAGCTGCATGAAACAACTCTCAGATATACAAGCTGGGCCAGAGATGTCAGCTGGAACTCTCAGACATGGCTCGCAAACGGTTATCTGATCGGGAATGAAGCCATTCAGGAAACTACTGACATCAGTGCAAATGGTGCCGTGGTTTCACTCGCTGGCACACCTCCTGCAATGGTGAGTCTTGCGCTTCAATCAATCAGGCAGAACAAACCAGCGAAAATATATCTCATATTTCTCGATGCCTCTGGTGCCGTGGTGGATACAGCGATCCCGCTATTCATTGGCAAAGTTGATAAGTGTGAATTGATCGATGGTGAAGATGTGTCAGTGATTAAAATTCACTGCGAGAGCAAGCTGATCGATCTGCAAAAAGCTCCGGGCCTTCGATACACGCATGAATCTCAACAAGGGCCATTCGAGGGCGATGACGGCTTTGAATATGTTGAGCAATTGCAGGTCGGATATAACGGCTATTGGGGCAAGTCCAAGAAAGTGCCAAAAAAGAAAAAGTCTAGGAGGAACAGACTATGAGCGATCGTGTGACTCCTACGCTTGGCGATCCACCAGAGACACCGGAAAAGATCCGAGTTTCGAGATCAGAGATTGAATCTTTTCTGAAGAAAAAGAAGCTCCCGATCACTAAGAAAAATATCAAAGCCACCAGAGCGAGACTGAGAAAGCGAAAGGAAAGGCAATCTTTACCGAGGGGCCGCGATGTCTCTTATGTGCAAAGTGACGCTCCAAGACAGGTGATCTATGGCGAAATGATGTTCGGTGGCGTGATCACATTCATGCACAAGACGAACGCTAATACTCAGATGAATCTCATTGTCACTGTGTCCGGTCACGAAATTCAAAGCATCGATAAACTTTACCTGGACGGAAACGAGGTCACATTCGGGCTCGGCTCAACTCTATACCCTGCCGATGCACGCTGGGCAACTGGTGGAACTATGCCAGACGGCACAGCGATCAATTATGATTCTAAGGTTTTCCTGGATTACAAGACCGGTACTGATAGCCAGACAGTTCAGGCCGATGCTTTCAGTCAGATGCCTTCATACTGGACGGAAGCACACAGGCAGCGGGGGTGCGCTCACGTTTATTTAATTCTGACTTATGACGGCACGTTGTTTCCTGATGGAATTCCCGAGATCTCATTCAAGGGCAAAGGTCGAAAGGTTTACGATCCAAGAACAGCCACAACAGTCTATTCAAATAATGCAGCGCTTTGCATAGCTGATTTTCTGACAAACTCCAGGTTCGGCGCTGGTTATTCATTATCGGATCTCGATGTCTCTGACAGTCCTGGCGGGCTTGAGTGGGCTGCAGACATTTGTGATGAAAACGTCAATCTCAAGGCCGGAGGAACAGAGGATCGCTACACTCTGAACGCTGTATTCGATATGGATATGAGCCCGCAAGAAGTGCTTGAGGACATGGTTTCAGCGTTTGGCGGAACAATTAATTACATCGGCGGCAAGTGGAAGTTCTGGCCTGGCAAGTTTATCACTCCGACAATTACTCTAACTGAGGACGATCTTCGAGGAACTCCAACAATCGAAACCCTGAGCTCAAGCCGGGATCGATTCAACTCAATTCGGGGAACCTTTGTTTCTGCTTCCAACAATTTCGAGGTAACTGATTTTCCAACGATAATCAATGCCGATTATATTTTGGAGGATGCCGGCGTTGAAAACACCGAAGACGTTTCACTGCCATGCACCACATCGGCGGCAACTGCTCAGCGCTTAGCCATGCGAATGCTGATCGAATCCAGGGAAGGGATCGTTTTGAGAGCTCCTTTCGGCCTCAGAGCTCTGAATTTAGTTCCTGGCGGCACCGTTTATCTAACTATGTCACGCTATGGCTGGAGCTCAAAAGCCTTCAGAGTGGAAGACCTTGAAAGCTATCGGGCGGGCTCAGTTCAGGACTTTGTAATTGACCTGGTATTGAAGGAGATCAGCGCTTCCGTTGATACCTGGGATGAAACCATGAGTGAGAAAAGCGTTCGGCTTTCACCGAATACGAGTTTGCCGAATCCGTTCTCAGTCTCTACACCTTCAGGGCTTTCACTCGATTCAGGCACCGATCAGCTGATTATTCAATCCGATGGAACCATTGTCACCAGAGTCAGAGCCTCCTGGACTGCTACCACTGATCCATTTGTTATTGAGTCGGGCCAGGTGCATGTTCAATTCAAAAGAAGCTCAAGTTCTACATGGCTGGATTATGGCTATATAGACGGCTCAGCGGGTGAAGTATTTCTCTTAGGACTACAAGACGGCCTCACCTACGATGTGAGAGTACGCTTCATTAATGCACTTGGCGCAAAGTCTGCATTCGTGACGGTCTCAGGTTATTCAGTCATAGGCAAAACTCAGCCACCTTCAGACATTTCAGCATTTTCCTCTGCAGTAAATACCGACGGTATTTTGCTTTCGTGGACTGAAATTCCAGATCTGGATCGCTCGCATTATGAGATTAGAAAAGGCACTTCATGGGCTTTGGGCGAAGTAGTCGCGGCCTCAGTTCGAGGGAATACTTTTCAATACACAGCTAAGCAAACTGGCTCATTCACTTTCTGGATCAAAGCCTATGACACGACAGGGAACGCGAGCAGTTCAGCAAAGAGCTCTGCTGTAACTGTCAGCGTTTCATCAGCACCTCAGAACTTAGTCTTCGAGGTGGTCGACAATAATATTTTAATGAGCTGGACCGCTCCAACTTCACAGCCTTTTCCAGTCGCCTATTATAATATTTACAAGGGAGCCACTGCCACATCAGAGAATCTTGTCGGCAGAGCTTTCGGCACTTACTCAACCTACCTTGTTTCTATTGGTGGGGAATTCACTTTCCACATTGAGCCAGTGGACACCGGCGGAAACAAGGGAACAAGCGCATCCAAAACAGCGCTTTTATATCAGCCTCCTGACTACATTCTGAGAGACTCAGGGCCGCTATTAGTTACAGGCTCAACTCTGACAAATGCAATTCAGAACGGTTCAGCTGAGGCTTTTATTGCTCCCTTGATTGTGGGCGAAACGGTTGAGGACTTCTTTGACAATAACTCTTTCACCACACTGCAGGAATTTATTGATGCCGGCTACCTTGCTTATCTGACACCTTCATACACTGGAGCCGATGCTACCTATGAGTATGAAATTGATCTGGGCGCAGTTATCTCAAGCTCACGAATAAGCTTTGATTATGCAAAGACCGACATTTCAGGCTCTTGCATTGTTACCTCAAATATTTATTACAAGGAACTTTCAGGCGATTCCTGGACGGCGGCACCGACTGGATCAGAGGTGTACGCTTCAGACTTTCAGTTCATAAAATTCAAGCTCACAGTTGATGCAGACTCTGACGATATGGCGCTTTGTTTGATCAGCGATCTGGCTTATCGCGTTGACGTGAAAAAAGCCACCTTGAGCGGTCGAGCAACTTCAAGCTCCAGCGGTCCAACAGCTATCACTTTCGATGTGGCCGTTCTCGATGTGCTGAGCATTCAAGTCACTCCAGCCGGCACAGGCACAAACACATATACAGGCATTTACGATTTTACTGACGTTCCGAATCCGACCGGCTTCGATGCTTATGTTTTGAATGGTTCAAACACAAAGGTCGCGGTCGATTTCAGCTGGAGCGCAGAAGTTATAATTAATCCAACTTAAGGGGGGGAAATGGTTGACTGGTCAAAACCAGCTCTAACGAGCACTAAAGAAAACATGATCGCTGAGATTTTGGGAGCGCTGGAAGCACTCGCAAAAATGAACTTCGACGGTGACACAAATATTCACGATGAATCAATCAAGTGGGATAGCGTGGACGAAGTTTTCAAGAAGTATGACTCAGGCTCTGGGCTCTGGGTCACTATGTTTGATTATGCCACACCTGCAGACCTTGAGGCTCAACTTCCAGTCGGTTCAATGGTGGACACCTTCGCATCCTCTGCACCTACTGGCTGGCTATTATTGCAGGGCGGAACGATCGGCAGCGCTTCCAGTGGTGCTACAGCTCTGGCATCTGCCTCAGCTGAAGACCTGTATATTCACCTCTGGGATAACCTCGCAAATGCTCAAGCTGCAGTTTCAGGCGGTCGCGGGGCAAGTGGTGCGGCTGATTTCGCTGCAAACAAAACTCTCACTTTACCCAATGCCCGGCAGCGTGTCCGCATGGGCAAGGCATCCTCTGGAACTGGCGCGACTATGGGCGAGACAGGCGGAAGCGTAGATCATTATCACACTGTAGCAGGTCATTATCACGGGAAAGGCAATATAGCGATCAGCTCATCCGGCGGCCACACGCATGAACTGGAGTACAATAACACCTCAATTTCAGGCACTGGAACTGCGACATGCTGCGACAATAACGGGGTGAAAACCACTGCAATGACAACATCTGACGGCACTCACTCCCACTCAAACAGTAACTTCACTGGAAGCGTGGGCAATACAAGCGGATCAAACGGTGATAGCACAATCAACACCGGCACGAATAACCAGGCGTATCTGGTTGTGAATGTGATGATCAAGTTATAGCGGGTAGTGAGCTAGGCAGATCTGAGCCTTCAGAATAGAATTAGAACAGGGGGATATAATGACCAATGATTCTGAGGGATCTCACAGCTGGCCAACTTATAGAAGACAGGTCATTCAGGCTATTGAGAGACACGATCAAAAAATCGAGTCCAACCATCGCGAATCGTTAGCTCAGCATGAAGCGACAAGACAACAGCTGAGAGAATTCAAAGATGAATTTATGTTAAAAACTTTTCCTAAAATAAAAGATAGAAACTTAGCTGATTTAGCTGGTGACTATGAAGTTATGATGGGTATTAGTTCCGATGATGCTTATTTTAAAGTAGTAAAAGAATTTGAATCATTGCCTAAATATATATATTCATTTGGTGCTTCTACTCCAGAAGGATTTAAGGGTTTGAGAAGCAAGTTGTCAATGGCTGGTATAGGTTCTACAAGCAATGTATTAGATGAAATAGGTAGTAACCTAACTAATAACAAAGAAACACTTACTGTTCA
>JAOEHT020515824.1:0-16654 GCA_025448195.2 Parazoanthus atlanticus | reverse complement strand
AGGGGGACGGGAAGGTGGGATAAGGAAGATCCAATGTTCCGCTTACTCGTAGTATTTTCTCCTTCGCCGTGTTTCAGGCCTTTACATGTACTTTTAAAATCAGTATTTTAAAAACAGACGCATACAAAATGATACAGTGCATGTTTATTACATGTATGTGTTTACACATATGATCTATGTAAATAGATGCATTGCCAGCCATTCAGAACGAGTTATTACCATAATAATAATCTTATGCAGGGTGACATTTCTGCAAGCTGAAAGAAAACTTTTCTAGATTTTTCTCAAGTCTCAAAATACAACGAATCGTTTGGTGGAGATGTACTTTCAAATTTGGACTGTCACAGGAGACGGCTGGAAACAAACATCAATCAACGGTAATGACGCCTTCTGTGAGGCACTCTGCCGCTAAGTGACCATGGACAATGCATGATTGACTTCACTTCATTGCTCAAATACTATCCTTCCATATATGGACATTAATGACAATACAACACAATACACCACCCAAGTTTCCCAAGCGAAGCACTCGACTCCTGAAACGACTATCAACCGGTCGTAAATCCGTCTTTAGAGTTTTTGTGTACACATAAACACAGCCATGTCCTCCACCAAGAAGAAGGCCAAGGGAGCCAAGAAGAGAGTTCAGCGGGCCACTTCTAACGTCTTCGCGATGTTCGAGCAGAGCCAGATTCAAGAGTTTAAAGAAGCCTTCAATATCATCGATCAGAATCGGGATGGTTTCATCGACATGGAGGACCTGAAGGACATGTTTGCTTCGCTGGGACAGGAGAAGCCGGATAAATACCTGGAGGAGATGTTGAACGAGGCCACTGGACCCATAAATTTTACGATGTTTATGACCCTGTTTGGCGAAAAGATGAATGGAACCGACCCAGAGGAGGTTATTAGAGGCGCCTTTTCTCCGTTTGATCCCGATGCAACGGGCAAAATTCATGAAGAGCCCTTGAGAAGAATGCTTATGGAGTGGTGCGATAGGTAAGGGTTCTCTAGCCACCAATATTACCTTTGTCCAGCGAGGGACAATTTTGCCAGATCCATTATCTACATCTCCAAAATTTTAGCTAGTTATCAAACGTGTCCATAAGTATTCTGTGGTTCTTGTTTCTTACAGATTTAACTGATGGGTTCAACATTGTCCAAATATAGAACTTTTTAAAACATCTGTTTGGGTATAAAGTGAAACCAGGAAGAGTATCGCTGGTAATAAATCATGGGGAAAGCCATTAATCAATTTTCAAACCAAGAGAACGCCTTTTTCATAGGTGTTAACATTTTATACGTGCATGATCAGGATTCGCGTATTTTTAAAATGAAATGTTCATGCATTTGTTCATTCAACACTCGGTCACGCCAGTCGCTTTTAAAAAGGCAAAGAACACAAATTCCAAAGCATTGTGTGTACATTTCAGATATTGGGCCTTACGATGGTTAAACCTCTTTTATACATTGACGATAGACCGATAGCTAACTGCGGAATTTACTCTTTCATTATTGAGCTTCAGCAAACTGAAGGCAAACGTCTTTCCCGCTGTAAATATTTGTATAGCCAGTGCTTGTCAAACGTCTTACCACATATAAACACAAAATCACTTTTATATAGAACATTCACCACGTTTTAAGTCAATTAAGACTCTTTTAAAGCATTCCCATTGGCCATTTCTGAGCAGTTGGTTTTGGTTCGTCTTTACAAAATCTTGGAAATATAGCCATGGATTGAAATAATTTAAATTACACTTGTAGTTTTGAGCGTAGTCTTCATCGACAAATGATAAACAAAGCTTTTCTGCCCTCAGCCGACCCCAAACCCAATTAATTCCCAAAACAGTATTGTAGTCATAATCACAATACTCGTTTCCTGCTCGATTGGTTTCAATCAGTAACCCATTGTCTCTTGAGGGTTAGAGGGGAGCTGAGCTGAGATTATTGTCTTTTTTGAAACATCCATAAACTATATTTTTGAAGTTCTGAGCACTACATGTAGCGTTTGACAATAAAAACTGATCTATTTTAAAAATTTCTCCCGCTTCATGGACCACCATGGTTTTCCGAGGTGGGAAATATGTATGTATAATCGAGTTTTAGACTTTTTTTAATGTTATGGCTTGTGCGTTTTATAAACAAACTGCTCAGTGCTAGAGTTTCGAATTAAATCATGAAAAACAAACAAAGCTGACACAAGATTTCTGAATCTTTACTATTTCAAAGCATAGCGAGCCTATTTTTAAAAGCTGCGCTTTTCGGTTTTCTTGTATCGGAACTGCCGATGTCCGCTCGGTTTTTACACGGTCATTTCCGGTCGCAAGTAATATCAAAAACCTGTTTCAGTACCAAGCGTCGATAAAACGCTATAACAGCGGGATATTTTATCAGTTAACAATATCTGCCTTTCTATCAAATCGTCTGAAAGAAATATTATCGTATTTTGCACTCTCTACGGTGTCTCAGCAGGGAACAGATATTGAAAGGTATATCATAATGCTTTACTTAATGGACTGTACTGTGAAACGAGTGTACAATACTTTTTGCAGATATCAATATAATATAAAATTGAATAACCAATCTAACTCTTTCGAACAGACGTATTTTTCAGGCTACAAAGTCACAGCACTGAGATTAAGTTCACATTGGGCAGAAAACCGGGAGTCGTAGTAATTTCTTAAACTGCTTTGCACCGGAGCTTGATTTCCCTTCTATATGATCTAACCTCCCGAGTGTGATTCTTAAAAAGAGAAATTGTAATTTCAGTTTTCATTATCCCTGCGGCGGACTTCTCGGGTGTTTTTAGTACTGAAAATACTGATGTTTTCTTAAAATGTACTATTTTAAACGGCAAAAATATCCGCGTCGTTTTTATGTCTTTAAAATGCTTTGATAAAGTACATTGAATGACAAACTATAAATACTATAAATATATATATTTCAGTGACATGTCAACAGTTCTCGACTTACAAATGGTGAATTGTAATAATTTGTATATATAGTTTGGCTCCTGATAATGAAAAATACCCACAATACCCTGGGAACGAGGTGTGGAAAACGTAAACTGAAAGAATCGAGTTATCGGGAGTAAATTAGTGAGAATATGACTTGAAGGAGAACGGATTTAGTTCGAGTTTAATATGTCGAGTTATCGAAAGTCAAGTGTTAGTACTGATATCAGTGAACAAATATGGCTTAAAAAGTCAAAACGTTTTTCGTTGGTATAATATTTCTTGAAACTTTGGTTTCTGAAAACTGAAGAGAAACTTAAACTGATATGACCTTGAAATAAGCGAATTTGAAATAGCTTGCCGTTGAAGTGTTGCTTCAATATATTGTCTGTTTTTCTAAAAATTCTGGCGAATCCTACCCTGGAAAGATTTCGCTCATAATACCGGGGGATAATATGGGAGGCTATATTATCGCCCGGTATTGTGAGCGAAGTCTTTCCTCTGGCACCCAGGGTAGGTGAATCCGCGAAACGGATATATAAATCGGTTATGGCCCTTTGGAGGAAATGAGAACTCTACAAAAGTGAAGTTTCGATGAAGGCAAGATTCTGTAAACGATTTATTCAGGAGATTTTCAATTTTTTTTCTCCCTTTTTTTCTTGCTACCTAATCGTTTGTAATTCATAATTCAATGTAGTGTTATAATTTAATTAATATTATTATTATATGGCAAAGATACTTCGCGCGATATGATTGGTGTTTGAGAGGTCTGGATCCTACGGTTTATTGTTTTCGTGCGCGCAAGACCGGATGTGTGAAGTAAAGAACTTCCGCTTGCACGGTGTTATTGTCGTTTTTAAAAAAATGCCATATAATAAAATACTTATTAACCTCGAACGTTCGGTCTTTACGGGAAATATCAAACGTATGCGTCGAGGCCGAAGTTTGATGTTTCCCGTACAGACCTCACTCTAGGTTAACGATTAGTTAATCATGTCCCGAACTGCGACGCAAAAGGATACCCCCACCCTCTAGAGCTGTGATTGTATCCCCTGACTAGACAAATCCCCTGACTAGACAACTGCTTAGTAACCTATTTCTGTGTGCCCGCAATGTCTGTTTTGTGTATAGCATTCAGTGCGACCTGGCTTCAAAAGTTGGTTTTCGTGAAGATCTTTACCACTTTACCATTCTTGGTTTAAAATCAAAAGAAAAAAAAACATTATTCTTAACGTAATGATATTCTGTTGAACTGGCTATGATTATGACTACTGTATTTGTATACATCCGACTTTAGACGAGATTAAATTATCCGGCGCCGTATGCTTTCTCTCGAAAGCTCTTTTGATTGCTAGTCGGTTGTTTTTCAATTTCTTGTTGTTTTTTTGTTTCCTTCATTTCAAATAACATTTTCAACCTTTTTTCTCTTTTCCTGGCAGAAAAGCTTTTCTCTTTCCAAATGTCCATCAATTTTAGAATAAAATTTTACCCTTCGATCTATTCGTCTCACAAACCCTAAACCAACGTAGCGATTAACAACAAATCTGCCTTCATCTGTTGAAAGTGTCCACTTGCTCATGTTTGTAGTCTGTGCACTTTGCTATCAGTTCAAAAGAAAACGAATCACACACTCAGAAAAGGTGAGATAGAAACGGGAAAAGGGCTGATATATCTTTGCGTTGGAAATCAGGAATGGCGATAGTGACGTATTTGTGTCATATGGGTTTTACTGTTTGATAATGCATGTCTGTGAAATATCAATGCTGTGAGTCCTCGCGAAAAACATAACGGTCAAGTTGTCAGTGTTTTCACCTTCAGTACTACAGTTAAGGTACTTACCTTTATATTCGAACACCCGAATCCAGAAATAGGCACTGAACAGTTTGTAGCGTTGGCGTTTTTGTGGAGGGAGTTATGCGATATGATATGTTGAATGCGGATTAATAAGGATATGTGTGCGAAAACTGTCATACTGCTCCGAAATCTGCTGCTGTGTACAAAATTATCTTCTTGTGGTAGTTTACGCGCCCAGTTTTTTGCCTGATAACTTCAATGCTAAACATCATTAGCATTTGCCGAGTGCAGAGCTGACATACTTGGTAATAAGTTGGAATTATGGACAACAGACCCATTTCGCGGCAGACTTTCTTTATTTTGAAACGCGCGAAATCGGTTAACTAATATCATTAGGCGCATTTTTGCTTGAATCAAAACAAAGCGTATAAGTATTCGTAGCCCATATATGGAAATACAGGAGCCCTTATAGAACACTTAGACCAATTGATAAGGTCTCACTCCAAGCGAAACCATCCCGAGTGCCGCACAGCTAAGAACTGCACTTCACCTTCTGCAAGCTTACTGTGATCTCACACCAAAATGTCTGCCGCAAAAAAGAAGCAAAAGGGGGCGAAGAAGCGGGCTGCGCGAGCGACCTCCAATGTGTTCGCTATGTTTGAGCAGAGTCAAATCCAAGAGTTTAAAGAGGCCTTCAACATCATTGACCAGAACAGGGACGGCTTTATAGATGTGGAAGATCTGAAAAACATGTTCGACTCCCTGGGACAAGACAAAGGCGACAAATTCTACCAGGAAATGATGAGCGAAGCAACAGGCCCGCTAAATTTTACCATGTTTATGACGCTGTTTGCAGACAAGCTTAACGGCACCGACCCAGAAGAAGTTATCAAAAATGCCTTTGCCACGTTCGACCCAGAAGGATCGGGAAAAATCCCTGAAGATAACTTAAAACGCATGCTTATGGGTCTCTGCGAAAGGTGGGATTTTTTAGACTTGATTTGATATCAGCTTTTGTTGTTTATACCATGCATTCGCTAGTAATTGCATTGAAAAAGTTCGGGTATGATGGTATTTTGTTACTATTGATAGTTGGTTATCGCAAAGTCTCCTTCAACGACCAAGGGAAAAGCTTCGTTTATAAATATGATCGTAAAAGTATCCTTATCTTCTGTAGGAACAAAACTTGCAAAAGCGTAGTCTTAAGAATATGTTGAGCTGCGGAAGCTTTGTGCACACTTGTCGAATGCGTGACGTGACTAATCAAGTCCACGCCGTGACGATTGATTTGTAGGGCGTGGGTCACAATTTCGCAGGAGTCGAGCCGGTTTATTCTTGTGGTGTTTCGCAACTCCCTGTTTTGAATTTGATTTTAGCTCTCAAAACAGCAGGATGAGTTTTTTCTGCTTTCAGATTTAAAGTGATTTTTACATCCTGGCCATGTTTATACTGTGCAGATGACAAAGCAGAACACATGAACAATGTAGTTGCGTGACAACACATGCCGTAGCCCCGGGGCTACGGGAGGGTACTTGACCGCTCTCTGTATCTGTTTGCTTCAATTTAAAGCCAACAACCAGCTTGCATGTCATGTGGAGGTACTCCAAAACATTAACCGTCATACTTTAGTTCTATTTATATTAAAGAAAGGATTCGGGCCTTTAAAAAATGATCTTTTTGTTTACTCGTCTATAATTACATGTTGATCTCAGGGGTGATTAGCTTTTCAGGAGAGCAGACATGTCGATTGTTGTATTAATTTAGTCTCATCTGTCAAGAATTATAGCAATATTACGGTCCGAAAATTTGTTAACTCTGGGAAATTTTATATTGAATCAACCGACTGTGTGCATTTTTCCTTGATTTCTATTTCTAAAATTGAAGAAATATCGGTGTGTTTTAAAGCATTCAGGAAAAACACCTCTCAGTAATGGCTTGACAGTTCAAACTGTTCGGTTATAATTAAAATCAAGTTTCTTTTAAGCTGACTTTGATCTGCAAAATATAATGGATTCTGCCAACTGAATTAAGCTTCACAAGTAATGACGAATTATTGATATTGAGCTATAACAACTAAAAGGACACTATTTCTAGAATGGGGTGTAATCTCTTGGTTACAGATGTTAATAGTCGGCAAAAGCTTTGCCTTTTTGAATTGCTGTTTAAAATTTCATGGCAGGAAAAAAGTATTGAAACATATGTGGCATTTGCTGTTAATACGGATTCAAAAACAGTTATCGCCAGAGCCTTGCTTTCCGTCCAAGTCGTAAATACAAGTATCTGTCCGTGTATTTCGATGCTAGTACCGTCCGTGTAATCTGACAGAAAGACTTTATCTCAGTTAACGAAAAGTCTGTTTGTTTGCAATTATCGTCGGCCTAACTTTATTCAAGAATGAGCCAACACAGGTGTTAGGAGTTTTTGTTCCACTGTACCATCAAAAATTAGACATTATGACTTGATATTTTTCTGTATAGAAATGCAACCAGCAGTAAGCGGGTGCAAGACGAAAACGGTTATTAATCTGAACCGCTCCCTTCAAATCGATCCAGTAGATAATATTAAATGCTCTTGACATTAGTGTGTGACGCGTTCTCAAGGTCATTTCAAAAATAACTACAGATGTACTGTTATAGAAAAGTATGTTGTTAACACTTTCTATACTGAGAAAAGGATTTCAACGTACGATCATTCAAACTACTGTGAGTTACACTGAGATGTATTGCCATCAGAGCAGTTTTAGAAACACGTGAGTCGTTACATTTCACGGTGCAACCGAGATCGAAGCCCCGAGGCAATTCTGCAGTTTGATTGTCAGGAGGAACTTAAGCGAAATTACAATCTGTACCATTTAAGTTCCTTGGGCTAGGTGGATATGTTGACGAAACATTACCTTCAGCAACTTCAAAATTCGATTTAAGAAACATCCAAACGAATTCAGCTATGTACAACATTACAGAATGCAAATTAACGTTGAACAACAGAATTATTGAGCTGAAAACGGAAAGCCATTTCCTTTGATAGGTTTTACACTGATCGCCGAAAGTTGTCCGATGCGATTTTCGGGAGTTTTCTTCCGGTCAACAAAAAAAACGCCCTTAGAGGAAGGTCGCACAAACGAAAATTCTTTGTTCAACAGAACATTTAGTAATCGTTCCAGCATTTTGTTTACCTTTTCACTCCCACAAGGTTTATCAATGTCCAACTTCTCCTTACAGTATCAAATATAAAATAAGTTGATTGGTTGTGAGAATAAAGCAATTGATCACCCACTCCAAATTTTCAAAGATTAGGTGCAAATTCGTTTATTTTACATGACTATTTCTATAAATAATCGACATTCTGTACTCAAAATATAGCAAATTTCAAAAATATAACCAGAAACGCATATTGCATATCGGTTATCTATGGGCTTTGATAAAGATAATTAAAGTTAAAGGTTTTAATGTTTCTAAAAAAACGCGTGAGATATAAAACCACTGTTGCAACTTCCTGACATTAATTTTATCTTTTTTATGGCTAATTGAGATAGTATCCCAGGAAATTGTTATTGAAACAATGCGGTCTACTAAATGAAAGATATTTGTTCTGAGAAGTTTGTCCCAAGTTCCATATGCCAGAATGGTTCTGCAATTTTTTTTCCTTTTTCAGTTTTGCTTCTGTCCGTAATACTTGCAATAATAATGATAATAATAATAATAATATAATACTTATCATAATAACAATAATAATAGTAATAATAACAACAATAATTTAATACTTATAATATTGAATGATAACAATAATAATACTCATAATAAAAGCTACGACAAATATTATTATAATTATTATCATTGTTGATATATTTCCTTTACTACTATTAAAGTGTATAAGTAATAGACTCCTTTTAAAGAAATATTTCTATTTTTAACCTCGTGATGTTTATCTCTTAAAACAATTACAAACAATTGTAATTAGGTTTTGAAGTTTTTAATAAAGGTTATTACTATTAATCTTATTTTATTTAACTTTCATTATATTTTGTAATTTACTTTGTTGTTGTTGTTGTTATTATTATTATTATTACTATTATTATTATTATTATGATGATGATGATGATGATGATGTTTGCAAGCCCAAAATACTACCGTTGCGCCACAGTTGGGAAACATTCTGACATTAAACTTAGATTCAAGATACAATAGTCACTGTAGCAATGCCAAATGGTATAAAATGCCATAGGTGGGTTTGATGAAAGTAAGAAGTGTACTATAAAGCCAATGTGCTGTACAGTTCTATCTTTCCTGGATTACTGAAAATTTTCATACATGTGATGACCTATTTACTATATTAAATATAAATATCTTACCTTCGTTGCTTTTTGACCGTGATAGTAAGAAGTAACTCAGAGCACTTCCATTGCCTTTGGTAACTTCTAGCAATAATTGCAATAGTGATAATAAACATTACACAGTCTTGATAGTATCAAAATTGATCTCGCTGCTCTTTACGAATTTGTTCAAAAGCAAAAACATGAAATAACATTTTCATAAACAGAAGAATCCAGTCATTTGCATCCTTGCTTTGACTGTTATGTATTCTTCTCTATCCGTTTGATGGTGTCGTATCTTGTCTTGATGTTAGTTTTTGGACAAAATCTAACATCAAAACAAGATACAACACCTTCAAACGGACAGAGAAGAACACACATGCAACAGTCAGTATGAGAATAACCGTTTGTGCCGAGATACAAAACCTAGCAAGAACATCCTTGCTTTGTGTCGAGCCGACTAGAAGACCATGATAATATAAATGCTTCAGTTTTCATACTTGAAGGCCTCTAAACGGAATCACTAATTGATATTTCTTAGTTGCCGACACTTTTTTTTCAAAAAAGATCCCATTGTAATATTATAATTAATCAGTGTCTGAACCTGTGGCGTTCTTTATACGAAAAAACAAAAGGAATACAATTCTGTTATATTCGGTTCATCAAGTTTGCACAAACTTTAGCTTAACAAGTGATTAGCACAATACAGGACCCCAGTCCTACATTTAAATATGTTCCGATTTTGAAAACTTTGTACTTTGTCGTGAGTTGTTTTGTTTCCCTGTAGTTCCGAAGATCTTTATTGCTCATTTAAGGATGTCAACAGCGACTAAAAGAAAGTCTAAAGGCGCGAAGAAACGAGTGGCCAGAGCTACTTCCAACGTGTTCGCCATGTTTGATCAGAGTCAAATTCATGAATTTAAAGAAGCATTCAACTTAATCGATCAAAACAGAGACGGCTTCATAGATATCGAAGACTTGAAGAATATGTTTGATTCTTTGGGTCAAGACAAAGGAGATGCGTATTGTAAGGGAATGGTAGGAGAGGCGATGGGACCGATTAATTTCACAATGTTTATGACCTTGTTTGCTGACAAGATGAACGGAACTGATCCCGAGGAAGTTATCCGGAACGCATTTGCTTCTTTTGATAAAGACGGTGAAGGTAGACTACACGAGGACGAGTTGAATCGTTTGATGTTGTGTATGGGGGACAGGTGGGCTTTTAGTTTTGTCATATCTAGTTATCACAACTGGATTTGTGAAAACATACTCTATTTTAAGAGTTTATTTCTCCGTTTTCTTTTTCGTTTGTCTCTAATTCCTAACTAACCTTTGCTGCGTGATCTATTTTTCTAAAAACAAATGATATCAGTTGTGTTGATGTATCTCCAGAACATGATAATTTATCAGACTTTGTTTGCTCTCGAAATTTGCCAATCTATATAATTAGAACTTTCGTTTATATTTCGCCCAAAAGCCTAGCGGGGGCTCTTCGCTTTTCATCAAGACTCTGTAATGCAAATAAGTTGTAACAAAGAGGCTATTATTGAGTATTAACTTCAATAAACCAGCGAGCGCTTTTGTAATTTGTTTACTTTTGAAAGCACACACAACAATCGTTTTCTGTCAAAATAGAAATGGTATATCGATGTTAAAATACTAACTCCATTATATAGATATCGTGGTTTTTTGCTGTTTATCTTATCTATCTGTCATGTTCAGATTTCCTTAGAATACCGAATCACATATGTTGTCGATCACAGTACGTCTGAGACAACAGACTATGGCATACAAAACACAAAAAATATCCAAATCTAATGACCCGAATCCCGCCTGAATAGTACTGCGACATTGCAAGATCTTTGTCTTTGCTCTTAAAATTTGACCGATATTAAAAATGCTAAATTATTTGATGAAGTGCTGCGGTCTGTGAGTTAAGTTAAAAAGGTCACTACCAGTTCGTGTTTCTCTGTCAATTCGACCTAAAAGCATTCCCACAGCACTGTCGTTTGTGTTGGAGTTACTGTAAGAATTTACACCACTGTTAATGTGAATAGATATTGTTTAATTGCACTAATAACGACTTCGAGCATGCATGTTGGGAAAATCCATACGGACTCTCTAAACTGCGGAGCAGATTAATGAACGACAGTTCGGAATACCAGAGATAATTGACTGAATATGGGGTTGGTATACAACCCGGATATTAAACAGCACAATTTAAGAACACATAAATAGAAAATTGTCATTGTCGCCAGATTTTGAAAACTTTTGCATTTGGTCAAATGTCAGGGAAATGTCCTGTTTAACCTCTGGTAGAGGGAAATGTCCTGTTTAACCTCTTAAACGGTTAATACAATGCGATATTTTTTGTGCGAAAGAAACCAATTACACAGTTTCGTCACGAAACATTTCTTGATCCATATCATTTGGCCCTTGGCCAAATTATAAGTATGAATTTGACCTTGCTTGTGGGAAATATCTTTTACTGCCCAAACCGTACCACATTGACCTGGAAATATATTGTAATCACCAAATCGAGAAATCAGAATTCAGCTGGGAGGGAGGACCACTTGAGACAGAATCCCGAGTCACGCCGTCTCACACAGGTTTTGTTTTTTCATTTTAGATTCACGGAGGACGAGTGGGATCAGATGTGCCACGATGCGCCGTTTGATGACGAAGGCTTCCTAAACTACGTCAAATACACAAAGATCATTAAACACGGCAAAGATGACGACAAAGAAGACTAGAGGAACTGGTCACAACTGAACTGCACATATAAAACTGTCCACTTAGTCCATTTGTTACAATTTCACTTTTCTCGTAAGGTTCAAAGCGACCTCCTGTTAGTTTAGTAAGGCAAATAAACACATGTAATAAAATTGTCGCTTTTATGCGGTTTTGGTAAGGGTAGTTTCTTTGGACGTAAAGCAGGGTCGTAGCTAGTTATGATAAAGTGGATTTTTTCTTACTCAGTGGAGCCGATAGGGAGGGCGCGTGGGAATATTTTATATAATCAAGTTTGTCAATGTAAGCGAAAAAAACCAAGCCAGTGTGATGTTTTAGATAAGAAATAAGGAAGTGTATCAAAGAGCCGAATCAGTTTCCACGGGAAATTCAAGCGAAACCTCTACTGATCTAAAGTCTAAACTTTACCCTCCTAGCAAGAAGGCAAAATAATGGTCAGTAATTTCTGCAAACAAAGCGAATGGACTAACTTCAAACCGGCCCTCTTGTTTGCACGGTCTTAGAGGCTTTATTTTCCGATCAAGAAATGAAATCATAGAGTTTAGCTTCCTTTATTTTCAAATTAAAGGAAGAAACTTGCTTGTACTTGATATAGTTTTATAACTTGGTGCAACTTTGGAAAAGTTAAAATCGTCTAAGATTTTGGACTTGATACTCGAGCGCCGGTCGGCTCATTAAACCTGCCGTGTATTCCACCAGCCCTCTATTTTAACGATTGTTCTGAAGTACAAAATCATAAATCATTTGTCATAAATCGAGTTTGTTATTTATGAACTTTTAAATACTTCACAAGTTAGTGATTTGTCAAGGAGAAGCAACTATAAAGTGTGTCAGGTTTTAGCGCACAATCTATAAAACTAGCTAGCTACGATCCTGCTAAAATTTCTTGAATTTCAGAGATGTTTTGAATTAGGTTTCCAATTATTATTATATCCCGATGGTTTTTCAGTTTTAAAAAACGTTGAAACTTTTATACACAAACCAGCAGACAGTGGCGTGGCTACTTTTACGATCTGTAGACCTTGGCCTACAAATCAATTTTAAACGTAATGAAAATCAAATTAATGAAAATTACTGTCAGGTCGCACGAAATACAGATTTCGGAGGACCAATATTTCAAAATTTTCCAGGGAACTATAGATCCTACAAACTAATCGAAGCCACGTCAGTGACAGCTACCGATTGTCGCAAGCAGACAGTTTAATACGGTATCAGTCGGACAATAGCTACTTCCAACAAACTAAAACCAGTGTTCTAATTTCTTTCGACGATAAGTTAAAGAAATTAATAATGAATACTACCAAGCAATTTAGCAGCCGTTGATTACGTTGATATTTGGACTGTGATCAGTTTTAGTACATTATACAGATTACTATAAACTGTGCGGCTGGTTCGTGCTTGAGGTACCGAATTCTAACATTGTATTACAAGTCTGGCTCTTTTTTGTAATAAAATAGCCTTGGTTGTTAAATCATATTCAGTTTGTTATTCCTCGTAGGAGCCAACCATTTTACTTTTGTAGGGGGAGGGGGAGCGATCTTGATCATGCAAGAATTCTTTTTATTTGCTAAAAAGTTGAAACATTTAAGTTGAAACTTAGCTCTGCATTAATGTTTTTTTCTTTCCGCGTTCACTTGCACGACAAAATCCCCCTCCCCCAAAACGTCAAATGCATGGTCGGTCTCTTACATTTCGTTACTGATGGACAGTTTTTAAAAATATTTGGTATATTTCTAAAATATCGACCTTTTAGGGAAGTTGCCCCAACGATTGTTGTCGCTGATCGGATGATTGTTTTCCTGATAATTTTGACCTAAATATGTTAAAGTTTACTATACTGATTTGTATCACAGTTCGAGGTAATAACCACACTAAATCGGTAATATAAATCAGCGCTAAATGTCATTTAACTACTCAAAATGTAATAAACATCAACGCTAAATGTAATAAAGCAACCACCTTAAATGTAATAAATCAGTTTTAACGCTAAATCAGTAAATGCAATATACATACCCACCCTAAATGTAATAACGTTTAACCTTAAATATCATGAATAAACATGTTCTTCCATTTACCGACGAGTTGAAACTGAGTAGTGAGCCAACCGAACTTTGAAAGGAAGGAATATTGGCCACAAGAATACGTTCTGGGTGATAACATCACATGTCGCGTGACCACGAAAAATCTTACAATTTGTGGGCGTATTTCCTGCTTACTCCAGGGCCGCAGCTCGGGTCCCCCCAAGTTTGAAACTTTTAATTTAGCCTAAGATGGCGCGGAATAATTTTGACGCGCTTGTTTTGGCCTATAGAAAACTTGCCCTTCTTTGTACACAAAACAAGACTATTACTCTTTTAATGCTTTCGTTAACAACACTGTTCTGGGTATGTGACCTGATATTACTCCCATATTTAAACTGGTTCGATAAAAAGGTCATATTTATATATAAACTTAAGACATAGCTGACAGTTTCTCAAGCGCTGTTTGTATGGCCCGAGTGTGCATCAAAATCTCGATAGACGCACGCCAATGCGTCTTGATCGCAACACACGAAAGCATATCTGAAAAGCTTTCAACTACCAAGGAAGTGCTTTTATAAAGGTTTCAAACAGGAAAATAACGTAAACAACTAGTGTTTTTACAAATTTGTAAGAAAATATGTATGCACCCCCTTATTATTGTCCTGCATTTTCGACACAAGATCGATTTTCTGTCAGTTTAGAGCAGTTCAGGAAATGATATTTATTCAAAAATTTCCGGGGCAGCATGCCCCCGAACCCCCCGCTAGGAACTCGCGCCTTTGGCTTCGCCGCTCGTGATCCTTCCTAATTGGTCTACATCTACACAAATTAACTTGAGACTACCATAGTCGCCTCCCCCCACCCCCAATAATTTTGACCTTGCTGCGACCCCGAACTCCGTACATTGACAAGTGCACCCAACGTGCCATATATATAGTCTCGGGACCACAGCCAAAACGACCGTTCTAAATGATGACGTCACAGGTCACAAAACATGCTTGTCTTGATAACGTTGAAAGATTTGATGGATACCCAGCCGAGTATATTTCAAACCTCATTCCCATAGTTTTCTGGGAATTTTCTAAAATGGCGGACAGAATAAAAAGACCCGCCATTTTGAAAAATACCCAGAAAACCCTGGGAAAGAGGGTTGGCAGTGCCCGCGTCACTGGACTGTATCCAACCAGCGGTATTTCCGCGAAAAGTAGTTTCTTATCCCCAGTCTACCTCCGTCATCTGGTCCGCCATTTTGGATAGGATTTCGCCGGTTGCAGCAAAGTATCGAGGTAATTTTGGAGATCTGACCACTGAATTCGTTTGTAATTGTCGTGAAAAAGAACTAAATAATTTCGTTATTTTGTTAGAAACAATTTAAAGATGTCCAGCGCCGTCTTTAGAAGTTTTCGGCTGGGAAAACAGCTCGCTTTGGTACGACGAATGGCTGTAGCTCCAACTCCAGAAGAACTTGGATTGAAAGGAGTTTCTTACTATTTTAATGCTCAAACAACAAGTGGACGTAGGAATGTAAGTTCAGCTGTTATTGAACATAGAACGTCTAGTAGAATTTTAAGAGTACGTATGAACAGACGGCCGTACCGTTGCATACTATAATTTATACGTATAATATTACGTCATATTTATCGACTGTCATTGTCGTGTGAAGTCACAAGTGGGCCTACATACCAATAGAGCACTTGATTGACTCATAGCAAGGTTTACAGTGTTAATGCGAAAACCTTAAACACGTAGAGTTATTAAAGAAACGCTTTTCCAGGGAAAGAAGTTCGATTTATTTTTTACAAGACTGAAGACATCAGTATTAGTAAACCACAGAGATTGTGCGTGAGTCAAATCCAGACGCGAACATACCCCCCTCGGGCAAACCCTGGGCGGGGAATTTGACCCCAGTTGAGTTCCAGATGGCCAGGCATTTGATGCTTAATTGCGTCCCCAACCCCCACGCATTTGACACCGGAAGCAAAAACTTTACAGTTTGTTTACAGTAAACAGTACACAGTGACAGTACATCTATATGTATATTTACTACTGCAACCAAATCATTGTTTTCAGTAATACTTATGGCTCCATCAAGTGAAGCCATTCTTTCCTGAAAATATAAAGCAAAGCAGCACCAAGGCAAAGCTATCTCTTTGGGGCATAGCAATGTAGTACAAGGTTACATTTAAAATAAAAGTGACTATTGAATATAAATAAAACAGACTCTAGTGAACCGTCGGCCCCAGGTTTACCCATTCCTTTTTCCCTTTTTAAAGTTTCTTACTTGCTAACATTGTAAAATATACAGTTTTTTGAATAACATATATTGATAAAAACAGCTAAGTACTGTAGCTTTGCTGACTGAGGTAAGATTATTACTAAAACCTTCAACCAGAGTTGAACTATGTTCAATCTGATGAATAGTTTGAGTTGATATTATGACAGGCCAAGTTTTGTGTTCATTTATTGTATTTTATGCCAGATGCCACATCATTGGCTTAGGGACAAAATAAGAAATGAGTAGAGGATCATGTAAAATGCCGCTCGATAATTTTTGTTTTTATACAGTTCTACAAACTGAAACTGTTTGAATCGTTTCTTAAAAAGAATGTTTATATTATCCATTTGCTTACTCGTTCAGTGTTGGAGAGGCTGAGCATTTGATCATCAAGGTAACCTCTGACAGCCGCACATTTGACCAAAGTAAATGCTTCAAGGCTGAGAATTTGACCATTTTTTTCAAAAAAGTCAAATGCCCGGGGGTTTGCCCAGAAGGGGGATGTTCGCATTTTGATTTGACTCGTACATTTTAAATCTGTCAAGAA
>JAOEHT020514871.1:0-16662 GCA_025448195.2 Parazoanthus atlanticus | reverse complement strand
AGCCCCTCTAGTTTTCTATTAATCCCCCTCTCCCTTCTAAGAATATAAGATGTACATAAAACAGTGCTCACGGGCGTGAATTAGACTTGGGCAGAGTGTGCACTAATTGTGACATTAAAAGTTCTGTTTTCAGGCGTTTATGATTGTTTTTCGTTAATCAAAGTCTCTATTTGGACCTGCTGAGGTTCCAACTTCTAAATAAACTACTCCCCCCTCACTCTATTAAGCCCCCCTCTCTAATGCGCCCACTCTCCGCCAGATGGCCCGATATTTAACAAGCTTAATAGAGAGTTTACGGTACTCATTGAATTCACAGGTTCGCAATAAGCATTTTGAATAATGCGGTTCGAACTTGGATTTGTTGCAGGGAGTTGACTTTCCGAAAGTGAACATCCTGGGGGAGGGAGGAAGAGGGGGTTAGGGGGTACTTCTTTGGTTGGTTGGTGGGAATGCTTCTCACGGACACACAAATTACATATATGACTATGAAGAAAGAAACATAAAATTACTCAGAAAAAATTGTATTTAAGCTTGGTCTCGATATTAAAAGCCTTTGTGGCGGATACAATAAAACTGTTTCTAAAACGTTCGGTTCTGTATCTTGGAACAACTAGGGATTTGGCTCTTCCTAGGCTATACTTCGCTGTTCTGCCTGGTGGGAATAGACAGTGCAGTTTGTGGATAGATTGCAGCATTTGGTTAAACAACCGTTCGCAAATCCGTGAAATGATCTGAAAATGTGCGCAGAATGTAAAATGATCATCGCAACCTTCACGTACTTCGGACAACAAAACTATCGACGAAAAGCTGGGTTTAGGCCATCTTCACACTGGCGCTTACTCTTACGGGTTCATAAAGTTGCCAGATTCATTAAAAACATACACCCCAGATTCGCAAGCATTTGAGCAAGGACACGATTGCGGCAGAGCCTATCTTTTGCGTTGGTCGAGTGGCTCTGCAAGCAAGGTAGCTCAATTTTCTATGGACTAGAGCTACAAGGAACGGCGTGTGACAAACGGAGTCAGTTTGCAAAATCTCGGTCTTCCTAAGTTACAAATTTCTCTAATTTGCCAACGTTTTAATCCTCTATCTTCTTAATTCTTAGTGATAATCGTTATCATGTTTCAATTATAAAATAACAGCAAAATGTAGCCAAAGGCCATATGGTTGGAAACCCTTATCTGACCGAGAGAAGAGCCGCTAGGTTCTAACAATTAATTTCATGCTCTATCAGTATTTCCTTCATAAGCCTTCAAGAAAGCCAATCCTTTTTGTCAAATCCAAAAATTGAGTACCGCCGTAAAAGCCAACTCGTAAAGACAAATGTCGATTGAAGCAAATTTATAATTTTAAAGTCCAAAGTTTCTGCAAAGTTGGTTCCATTTCCAATCGATGCCCTTAATAATATTACAGTTTGGTTACAGGTCTTTTAGTTTTCTTTTATTACAAAATTTCTCGAAAAAGCTAACTTTTTCGGACAGACCTTGTTGAAGTCCTTGTAAGCACAAATTTCTGTACTGAACCAGTAATGTTAACGATCTTCACAAAAAACAATTTTTGAGGACAAACCTGGTCGCTACTTCCGTACAAAAAGCCAGAAAATGAAATTAGGGGTTTGCCGCTCTTGGTTTGAGACACTCGATAGTGGAACAGACAGATACCCGGCCCTTGAAATGATATAAGAGTAAACTAGAAAAATCCCTGTTTTGAAAGTGTGTTCCGCATATAATGACAGGTTATATCGTTGTGAAAGCGCTTAAAAATAATGCAAACGAATTTGGAATTCGATGGGCCAGATGGGGGAAAATACTCAGTTCCGTCCATTATTTATACGAGCATATATATACCATCAAACATGCTACGGTTTTTGCTGCTTTTTCTCTTAAACCGGGTTGGAAATTTGAGACCGCATATATGGTACATCCCCTCCCCCCTGGCGCCCTCCGACTTGCTGTTTACGCATATATACCTTGGACAGAAGTTATCGAATTTAATTTTCACTTGCAAGCTTAGGACTACCAGTTGCTTCAACTGTTCTATGTACGGTTCTGCCAACTTCATAAAATATTTTCCAGCTATTATACGAAATCCAGAATCATTTGCCCAGGCGCAAACAGAGACTATTTGGCAAGACATTTCATCTAAAAGATATAAATATAGTTTTCTGTTGATACAAGTCATTTTTCTGACTAACTTCCAGACTTTTCTTTCCGGAAGTCTTAGAATGAGAGAGTAAAGAAACCGGCAAATGTCCACGAATGACTGGTATTCAGCATTTTAGGATCAAGATTGGAACAGGGACTATTCTTAGAAAACGCGGAAGCACATTCCCTTAAGTATCGGCCATAAAGCATGATTAGGACCTCAATTGCTTTAATGGACGGAAGCAAAGGGTTTATGCATTGGGAAAACTAAAAGGAGATAAGAAACGCGTTCATTTTCCTTCATAAGATTTTGTGAAAGTCTCATAGCAACTTCGATTTTTTCACATAAAACATGTATGGAATTCAAAATGTCGCGCTGCAATTTCCATCAATCTTCCATTTTCAAATACATTGTATTCCATGAATAATGAGAATCGAAGGTCTCCTTCGGAGCTGTCGTTGGCACGACTGAATTGTTGGTACTTTATCAATACATACAATCAGTTTTCTAGTGATAAATGAGACGAAACTGTATGATTAAAGAAACCCTTGGGTTCCATGTTGAATGCTTCAGCTTTGGACACAGCGATAAGCTTCGACCTTAACTATACAGTATCAGTATACAAACATTTTAGAGTTGAGCTTAAATATCAGATACGGATAAATGAGAAAATTCTTTAATATATATGTGTCTATTTTCAAAAGCTGATAAGCTTTTGTTTTGGTCAAAAATCGAAGAATTCGTGATCTCTTTATCAATATTTTCACTTTTCCTCGTTTATCAAGCTACTTTACACTGGTTCCCTGCCGATGAACGCCTTATCATACAAGGAAACTTCACTGCTTTCCACAGGGTGCCGGAGATTTTTGGCTCTCAAACATGAAAGTCAACGCCCAATAAACTTGACCTTCGCAAGGCCAGCAGAAAAAACGGATAAAAGAAAGCAACGAAACGAAACGAGAATACACGTATGTTAGTGAATAACGAGAAAGACAGTGGAGTGCATAACACAGGGACCCGGGCACAGGGAGCAATACATTTAAATGAACTGTAAACGACCGTCGGAATAGCGGATAACAAACATGTATCTTATTTGAGGAGCATAAATTTCAAGATGTTACGAGTGCATGAGTCCTGTGGTTTAAACGCCTTTTTTTTTATTAGAACAACTTGATAAGGGCAATGAAACTAACGAGGCTCAGATTCCCCCCAAATTAAGAACAAATTAAGACTAATGTCGGGCAGAAGTTTAGATACATGGAGTCGATTTGTATTCTTTAAAACGAATTATTGAAATTTTCGACTAAATCAGCACTAAATAACAATCTGTTCCCCTGTAAACTGGAGTTTATCGAGCAGCATAGATACTAATTTCATCAGTGGTACGTGCTGTTCGGAGATGGCTCGATATTTCGGTTGTTATTATTTAAATACCATTAGATTTTGCCTTTTGGATCATTTGGCCTGGGGGATTATTCCGTAGTCATATCAGGTCTTAGAAACAAGAACAATTTTATGAACACTGTTCAAATTGGGGTTGAAGAACAATAATCATCAGCCAAAAATTCGAGTTTTGATAAGAAAAAAATAGGTTGCATGCTCATAACTGCATGATGAATCCGTCTATTTTATATGCGTCCGTCGGCGGCGGTGTCTCACTAACTGTTTAAGAAGACGTAACTAATAATTTTAACTGTAAGTCTTTAAGACTTACAGCTGAAATGTTGGACTAAGCGCCGCACGTCTGTTTATTCGCCTGACGTGGCTCGATTTTCTGTCCAAGGCTTTTATAATTATATGCTATTTCCGGCAAACGTGTATACCTAAAACAGAGCGATAGAAAGCCAGCTCAAGAGGGATCTTTGTTTGGAAGAACGAGGCGATATAGAGATCTCTGCTCGCAAGGTATCAGTTGGACTCAATAAAACACAATAATTGTTGTTGTTTGACTTGTTAGACCAGCTGGAATCGGTATTTGGTTTGCCTAATTTCACTGCGAATATAAGACTTTAAAACGCGCTGAAAACTGAACTGCCGTTCTCCAATATTTATTTTACTTTCTTTCAAATATATTTAATGAGAGCTGAACTTCATCAGAGTTTGATAAAATACTCACTGTTTGGTGTCTTTTTTCAAAAAAAAATCTAAATGTTGAGCTTCATAGCATTTCCCGTTTTGATATTTATATACAAATTTATCTCGGATTGTAAGTTTGAGATCGAGATATGCTTTTTAAAGGTTCTTTTTTGCATTTGGTATACGATAGAAGCGCCTATTTGCCTTTATCAACCGCAATTACTTTATGGTACGCTGGGCTTACTTTTAAATTTGGAACTTGAAAGAGGTGCGCTTATTGGCCAAAGTACATTGATTCCGGGCGTCTGTCTTGTCAAAATTCAATGTAAATTTGGCAACGATATGGTCACCACTGGTTCTATACATGTTGTAATTCAATCTTGCACCCTTCGTCGATATCTCAGTATTATATCTTTATAAAGAACTGTCAATGCGACGAAAAGCCGCTGACAGTTTTCTTAGTTCGGAAGAACGGAACAAAGGCTTCAAATCCAAATATGGTGAGAAAGGCATTTCCTGTCAACAAATGTTTGTCAATCAACTGGCTGCTTTAAAGCAATTAACACCAACCTAATTGACAAAACGATGTGCTAAAAGCGTCGGCCAAGAACAAGCTAATCGTGCTAATTAACTTGACAGAAGCTTCATTAAACACGATTAACTTAGGCACGCCTTGCTACTGAGTCAAGGGTAAACAGAACAGCAAATTTAACTTAACCCCTGATGCGAAAGCAAAATTTAAATATCGTATCGCCTATCTTTCGAGAGTAAGGATTAGAACGTAAACTTTTAAAGAGAATAGGAAGAGATTGCAAAGATTTTCATTAGAGATCCTCTTAAATCACTCGAGAACCATAATTTTTTTCCGGAAGTGACAATACATTTTTGTACCTCCTAATGTTCTGCGGCGATAAAGAGATACGACAAATTTCAACGTCTGAAGTTTTAATTTTCTCTGTGTAAACTTCACTTACTATAAGTAAATGATGGTCAAGTTGGCTAATCCTTTAACTCTGTTTAGACCAGGATCAGAGCCAATTTTGTCATGTTCCATTTTTCTTGTGCGAAGTACAGTTTAGTTTTGCGCGCGCTGCAGTGTTTTTGCGATAGTTTCGTGTAAGAATCCTTCCCTTTCTGATCATTTTCTTTTATCGCGCCGTCAATGCGTTTTACTCTAGACACTACTGGCTCACGACATTGTTATCTGCATTTGAATATGTCTAAAATCTAGCCATTCTGGTAAACAAACCAGCCAGATTCCAAGCCATGTGTGCCGAATGAAGTGTCATGTTCCTAAATAAGCTTTACCAACCCGAAAACGGCAATGCCTATTTGAAACACCACCGTCCCAAAAGAAATGAAATTGTGTGATGAAAGTTCACTAAGTGTTATGTGTTACCCAGTAAACTGTAAAAACGATTATAGATATTCAGTTCATTCTCATACGACAAAGACATTTAGCTTGACACATTTGGTCAAACAATGGCGCAACTCTGATCCACACAAAAGATTTGTATTTATCAATTTAGTATGTCAAGAGGAATTTAGTGCAAAATCTTGTTTTCTCTTTCCTTCGACGGTGCTGCGCAAAACACTAATTCTCCCCATTGTTTCACCTGTTCCCAAAAACATTCAAAGCAAATTAGCGAACAAACTATCGCGATGTTTCAATAAAGAGGTAAAACATCGTGGACAAGATGGAAAAATACGAAAGTCAGTTCATGAATTATAACTGAACGTTCTTTTCCCGAACTGAATAGTTCCAAGCTTTGACATACCACGCTTTTTAACGCCTCTTGTATGTGGATTGTTCAACCAAAACAGTTCAAACTACCGATTTTATGAATACCAATAAAATTAAAATGATCTCATGACTGATACCGGCAAATCTTAGAATTGATTAGATAAAACTGTCAAACCAGGGATTAATTTGAGAACAGCAAGTTTTGATATCAAAATTAGACGAAAAGCTTGAAATCTTCGCATTGTGTGTTCAACCCGCATTTCAGAATTGAAGACAAAGTAATGTTCGCTTTAAATAACTTTTGAATGCATTTTTTCCATGCTTGTTTAATGCAATCGTTTCGTGTATATCCTTAGGACCTTTGAAGCGTTTCAGATATGAAATGAGTTTGAATACTTCATTCATAGCAGTGCGGGTACTTCACACACATGTTGATTGACAACCTAAACTCTGTTCTATTACCATCGCAATTGAGCTTTTGTGATGTTGGCGACTAAATTCCTAGGGTTTTTTTCTTTTATTTGAAAGAGAGATGATTGGGAAAAAAGACCCGCCCTTTCCCAAGCGATGAATTACTATACTTTGATACCAAATGCAAAGAAATTTTGCATTCAACTGAAATGTCACCGTCAATTTCTCATCAAGTTTTGAAACACAAAACAAACATAATCTTAGTCAATGTTTAGTCAAACTTCCAAAATTAAAGACAATGAAGCGCATATCTTACACAGACTTGCACTGATTTATTAACTTTAGAAGGCACTGTTGACAACTCTACAAAGAACATCACTGAGTTTATTGGTTAAGAGCAAGTGATAAATCTAAGTTTGAATTAGCGAAGCGAGTAAGATGTTAATTGGACAAGTTCTAGAGAAAATCTTCCGCCTAAACAGACGTTTGCTTTTAGTATTTTGACTGCGTGAGATTTTTGTAACAAATTAGTGACTATGGAAACTATTTATAGTTCAAATGAAATGAAACTAATTTTTTCATTTTATGACTGATTTATCCCGCAGGTGCAGTACACAGGAAGTTGGCCATTTACTATGGCCTTCCGAATACAAAAGGAAGCTGCCATTCATAGCTGGCCTTAGCCAATCAAATAAAAGCGCAGGGCAACCATCTAGCTGCAAATTAATCGCAAGTTCACAACGATATCTTGTCAACTTCAACTGGAAGATGTTGTTGGTTGCTAAAGGGGCAGATTTTTTGCAAGTGCGAAGTGACCACCACCTCCTTTGCCTCCAGAAAAAAGTTGCTTAGAACTCTCCGCGAAGAACAGAGTTTGTTTATTTGGTAGCGTTGTAAGAGATGATACTAATTCAGGGCGGCCAATTCATCTTTCCCTTGCTACTGTTCAGCACACTTCAACTTTCCTTCAAACTTGCTTACTCGTGTGGTCCGGGACGCGGTGGCTACTGGAAAAGGGCCGGCAAACCGCTTGTTTTATATGAGAGAGTACCAAAACTTGGTGAATTATCTGAAGGTGGAAGCGGACCTGCGAAAGGCAAAATAACAAGAAATACACCTGAGTTTGCGAAACTTGCAACGGTGTGGAAAACAGATATCGTTTTCAAGGACGAAGAGAGGTCGGGAGCTGACCGAATTATGACGAAGGTAGGCTTCTTTCGTTTGTTTACATTTGGTATCTTGTCTTTCAACACATTTTATAGCTCAGCATGGGGACCCTCCTAAAACTCACCGAGTTTAATTGCATACACGTGTAAGTTTAATTCAAGACTTGTTTGTAATGCGGATTTCAGCCCTCAAGCATGCAGGCGGCTCATTCATTCATGCAAATCTGTGACCAAGCTAGAGCTCTTCCCTCTGATTTGCTTTATAGAGATGCAAACAAAAATTAAACAAACTGGCGAATTCAGTCAAGACTAAATGGTCAAAAGAGGGAGTTAGATTACGAGTAATCGAGGCGTGGGATGAAAACAACGAACACGCTCCGGACTCGCTGCACTACGAAGGACGAGCCGTCGACATCACCACATCTGACAGAGATCTCAAAAAGTACGGCCAACTTGCTCGACTTGCGGTGGAAGCCGGATTTGACTGGGTAAAATATGAAGACAAAGAGCATATCCACGCTTCAGTTCGTGATGGTAAGTGATCATTCAGAATTGATCAAAGCTTCCTTTACTTTCAAATTATTTTCTCATTCTAATTATGTTGTACATTTCCAATGTCAGTTTCGCAAATCAAAGTGTTCGTTTCTCGTTGCCCTACCAAACTGTGTTGTTTTCGCGGGAAAATTCGCACGGTCATACCATTTTATTTGAAAATCCAATTTATCGAAGAGTGGCTTTCAGAGACGACAAAAGTTCTTTCTATACCCCTTCCTGTGAAAAGTCCACCATTCATGAAAACAAAACAACAGGGGTCGGTTTCATTACAAAAGAAAGCACCCTCTAATTATCTTATTAACGGCGTGATCCATATCCGTGCTGTTTTCGCCTCTTTGGTGCACGCATTGCAAAAAAGGTTAAAATAACTCCTCATTTGTGTTTACAGACAGCTACGTAGAGCGATCCTATGCTGAATGTTTTCCCGGCGATGCCAAAGTGAAACTGGAAAATGGCTCATCCATAAGAATGAGAGAACTTAAACTTGGTGATCGAGTGGAGACTATGGACAACCACGGCCAAATCGCCTTCAGCGAAGTGTTAATGTTTTTGGACCACATTCCGGGTTTGTCGGGGGTGTTGTACTATGTAATTATAACTGATAAGCCCTATTCGAGACTAGCTCTCACTGGATCGCACCTTATCTTCACAAAAGAATGCAACTCCTCGACCAACCAGCTCAGAGTCAAGCATGCGAAATTCGTGGATGCGGGAGAGTGCGTTGTTGTAGCCCACGAGTCTAGTTTAGTTTATGCAAAGATTCAAGAGATAAGACTTGAGAGGAGAACGGGGGCTATAGCTCCGCTGACTGTTACCGGCAACATCGTTGTGGACAGAGTTGTTGCATCGTGTTACGCCATGATTGATGACCAAGAACTGGCTCATTTGGCCTTCGCTCCCGCCCGGTTTGTCCACCGATATACTCCAAGTTTTTTGTACACCGATTTCCGAAGACAAAAAGGCATGCATTGGTATGTGAGGTTACTGAAACAAATAAATAGCGTAATAGGAGCAGCGAACTTGGTCTCGTGATTAGAAAAATGAAATATGTCATAACTCGAGCGATCGAGAAAAAGGATTCCTTGGATACCAAAGCATCATTGACTATAGCAACTAGCGAAAAAACATTGAACTATCTGATAGAAAAGCATTTTTTTAATCTTTAGCCAAGAAAAATGTAAAACTTGGCAGAACAAGATGCCTTCATTCTTTGTTGAAATAAATATTACGCAGATCAGTTAAAGTTCAATAATCAGACATCTTTCGACAAGGCTGTTTATCGTTCCCTTTCAAAACAGTATTAGACCGTATGATAAAATGCCTGATACAGCAACAACTGAAGTATTTTTGCTATGTCAGTATGCGGACCGATCCACGTCACAAAAATTCACGTCGGAAATATATTATGTAAAAAGAGGCTTGGGGTATCTCCAAGGAATTATGTTTAGCCTATTTATGTTCCATATGTACAGCTGTATTGATGGTATTTGTAAGATTAGTACAATTAACTTATGACACTTGTGGTAGTGGGATGTGCCGTCCAGTAGATTTATGCATGTTCTTGAAGACTTTGTATGTAACAAATATTGTACAGCTACACATTTATTGGCGGGGTAGTTCCGTCAAGGTATTCGTACGCAAGATATATAACATTAATATATATTTCACACAATTATGTAAAGTATTACAGTAACTGTAGTCGCTGTTTTATACTTCTATATATCGCTTCGGCATGCGATATAGGTTCGTTCGGCCCTGGTTGGTGTGTTCGATATCAGTATTATTGTCTACAGAGAATGGCTGAAGCTTTATTGACAGTCCGCATGAAGTTAGAAATATAGTCTAGCAAGTGAAAACACTTGAAATGGTTGTATTCAGGTTTCCTCGGTATAGCAAATGATTTTCTTATCTAGTTTTTGAGGAGACTACTTGAAGGGTTTCCGCCTAATAGAAATGCACTCTGTTGCGGAACTTGTGACACACGTCGCTGGCCACAAAGGCAAGTTATATGCACGCCCTTAAAATTTAAGGTTTAGTAGACCCCAAACGGGCTTGTGACAATATTTGTCTGTAAGACTGTGATTTAACTTGGGATTGTTTCAAATAATCCCGTTATAAATACTTCATGGGCACTTTTGATTAGTATACAAGGATCCAACAGAATTAAACTAGTTTTGTGAGGTTTAAGGTGTTTGATGTAACAGACTTGCGTGCACAAGCTGTCAGACGTTTCAATTCCCGAGTGTTTTCGGACATTTGCATACACGGGGAAAAGTTCTCCCTTCTTTATATGATGTTGAATTACAAGAGAATGATTTTTGTTTGATACAAAGATCTTGTTTTCAACTTGTACGTTAAAATAAACAAACGAAAAAGACAAGGTGTTTGGTGTTTTTGTTGTTTCTGCACGTGCACGAGTTTAGTTCAAAGGCTGCGCGACAAGACTGGGCGGATAAAAGTGTGCAGGGAAGCAGGATGTAAAATTTCTAAACAGTAATGCTCATTTATCAACTGTGAGATATATTTAGATGAGTGAACTCCATTTAATCTCAGGGGCGGCGCCCCAAGATCAAAATCTCGGACTATGCCAGAAGCATTTGTACGGCGCTAAAGCACTTTTCAAACTATTATACAGTAGTCTACATTCGTTCCCTGAAAAAAAAGTCGGATCTTTGGAGAGTGATGTTGCCGCGGAATTCTTTGCCAATCTTTAGCCGGAAATTGAGTACAAAGACCAATTAACTCGTATTAAATTCGAATCATGTCTGAAATGGATAGTGAAGATAACGATTTTTATAGAGAAGCCCGTTAATTATATTACCGCAATTATCGCTCTCATGAAAAATTATCAGTTTTGTTTCGATTTAATGAGATTATAAGTCTGCTGTGACTTATTACGACTTGTACATAAGATGTGACGAAAACAGCTAAAGACATCACCCACGCATCATTCTGCAAGATGAGGTCCCTTGGGCCTTGTCTTTTTGTCTGGTTGAAGTCTGCTTAAGTGTAAAGTATTTTTAAAAGGCTTTTCGTCTTAGAAACTGAAGGGCAACTGGACTTTGCACAAGATCGGGACATCGGACGATTTGGAAGATACTTTCTGTAAAGAAAACGACAGCTTGCAGGAAAATTACATCCAGTCTTGTTGTGAAAGTGTGTTGAGTGGGGATTTGTAAAAGTGGAGCCGCGAAGGGGTTTTAAGAAACCGACACTGATGTTTTAAATATGTCTCGATCAGAGAGGATCAAGTTCAGTAATTAAATATTAATTTCCTACCAAGCAGAAGTCGACTTGGTTATTTTAGTAGCTGTTGGTCAGTATCAGTGATGGCTGTATTCTGATTATCATTATAGTGCATTTCAATTCGAGAGGACTTTTTTCGGATAAAACATAATGAGACTTGCACTCCATTCATGCCCTCAGAGCCGCCGGAAAAGGCTTAATTCTTCGATAACACCGTGCACCCACTCACTTTACCCCGAAATAGCACAAACTCAACAAAAACTTGTCGTCGCTACTTCTCATTTCCTGCTGTCTAAATCTGGATGAAAAGCTCGTTTGACAAAAAGCAAGCGGGTCTTTTGACGATATGTTTAAACTGTTAAAGTGTCCATAAACATGTTTACTCGAAATACTTTGATTGCGTAATCACTCTTCCACAACCGAGGCGGTGAAAGCGAATTGATGATGCAACAAAACCGCAGAACAAATATCATGAAGGTGCTAAACGCTCTCGCACGTGGAACCAAGGAAACGCCAAACCACACGCGTACGCACGCCTTCACGGAAGTCACACGATGTTTGAACTATTTGTTACTTTTAGGGGGCTCATGGCTGGTTGCTAATGAGTTAATGGTTGGTGACGTCATTCAAGGCTTCATAACTTAATGACCTGTTGCCTGTCAAGAACAGAGAGTATTAAAACTGTTCACTCGACGTTCTTGAAATTGTTCTTTTTTTTCGTTTTCGAGATGTTGAACTGTAAGTATTATATTGTGAATCAGGATGTGTCTGTATACTGCGATCATGCGAACGTATTTGCCATTATAGCGTTCATGTAATTCCAGTCTCTCAACGGCTCAAGCCATTTGTAAATCGATATTATATTAGATTTGTAAGCGCATTGTAATTCATTTTATATGCGATTGAGCAAATAAATATTTTATTCTTTTTTGAGGTCTTTCCTAACATCGCCAGACCTATCAACTTTCTGTTCAGTGTATGCACCCAAATGTATTTCTCACAACTTGAAATGGTTATACCTATCTGAACACAGGATTCGTGTGATTACTATCTGTGAATTGACCGTACCAAAAAGATGGTGACTGGTACATTTATCCATAATTCTTAGCACACGAAAATCCTAAAAATGCTCATAAAAACGCACAGAGAAGTTATAAAAACTTCAAACTGAGTATACACGACGTTGTTACTGTACAGGGATGAATATCGCAAAAGCATATGGCTTTCTCTATTCCTACTGGCTGTGTTAGGTTTGCAGTGTAATGTGGTAAAATGTACAGCCACCATCTTTTTCGGTACAGTCAGTTGTACTGCTTTCTAGCGATATTGCAACAAACGGCGATTTCCGTAACTCGTAAGCTTCAAAATACATAGAAATACTATAACGTTTGTTTCTTACTCTCAGGTTGAGATTTGTCTTAGCATTTTCTTAAACTGATTTTCTCCGTTTGTTCAGCCTCACAAATTCATTTTGAGCTCAATTTCGCTAAAACACGTATTTTTTAGACCCTGTTTATGATAAAACTTCCAAAATTCAAAAATTCTATACCCTGTTTATGATATAAAGGTAGAAAAAGTATACACTGAAGGGCGGCACGTCCCCGTATAGCTCTGATATATGTACCCCCCGGCGAGTACTCCATGATTAAAGCCGGTTAGACCGCGCCGAAAAAATTCTTAAACCTGCTTGTAATTCTTGCCTTAAATAGGAAAACTACGGGCGATACACGATAATTCTGTCGGTGCACAGTGCAGTGTGCCGCAGTTACAGCCGATTCCCCTAAATTGACCCGTGTCAACTACTTGAAACTTAATAATTGATGAGGCCGGAGTTTGGAAATTGGTTCAGGTAACAATGCTAGACGTCAAAGTTTGGGGAGGGTTGGGGGTTCTTTCGACCTTGCCATGTAACCCCATCTTCTGGTTCAACCGGTTGAAAAAGAAAAGCCTCGAGTTCCAGTTAAGGTAAGTGGTAATTTTCAGTGGTTTTCCAAGCGGGAAAAAAAATGTCGATCATTGCACAAAAAGATTACCGTATTTCCTCGATAAAACGCCGGTGACGTTTTTATCGGCCTTCTCGACCCGGCGTTTATTTGAATCGGTCTATAATTACTCTCTCATGCAGTAGCACAATGAAAAAACCCGGAATTACTGAAACATATAGAAGCATCTGTAGATAAATGTAATCTTAGCTGTATCATGTTATACGCAACATTTTATTCATTGTGAATTCAATGAACAGTTCGGTGAAAACAAGGCCACATGCAGGCAAAAACCTGCCCTCTATATCATTCTATTCACTCGCAGACGGAAATTGGTGCTCGCTCCAGGTCTCCGCCGGGTGTGATTAAAATGTTGTTTGCAGGGCCACATTCAACAAGATTGTTAAATAATTTCACTCCCGCCAGAGAACTAAAACAAACACAGATTCAGTGTATTGGTGAAATGGCCTATTTTAGGTTTGCACAAGTAGAGCTCAAGAAATATCTTACGAAGAACAGTTCAAGGACAGACAACAACAGACAGAACAAAAAATCCGAGCGTCGAAGTGCGAGCGAAGTACCAATATGAGCGCCCTCCTGAACCAGAGCGAAGGATTTTGACTTCGTTCCCAGGGCTTCTTCCTTGGTATCAGATTTAGCACAAAGGGGAAAGCCCTGGGAACGAGGTTGCCATTTTCTAACTTTATGAAGGTTGCAGCCTCTGCAGCTGGCTTTTACCACAACAGACGCGACGGCGGTTCGCGTTTTCCAGTAGAAGCCATAGAAGACATGGATAGAACAAAACACATGGCCGCCTGGACATTTTGGTTCTTGTCGTCGAGTGTTGATGATTATCCTTTCTAAAGTTATCCAAGAAACCTATCAAAGATGTTACGAACACTTCCGAAGATTTGCGAAATGTTGTAGCCCTTCCAAAGCCGAGAATAAGATTTCTAAATATGTGGTTTGATAAACAAGCGAGTTTATGTATATGTTTTTCGCCTTAATGTTAGAATTTAAATAATTTCTAAACGTTTTGTAAACATTTACGAAGTTCTCTGAACTTCCTAATGCGTGTATTAGCGGCTTGTCCGGGCGTTCACCTCACGCCTTTATATCGGACAGCCCGGATTGTGTCCAGAAAGGAGTAAAATAGTGCATGGACACACTTGGCTTTTATGGATCTTTAGGAAAACACAAAAATGATCTGAATGAACATACCCATAACTCCACTTCACTTATAATGTTGACTGACATGGCTTTCCGTTGTTAAAAAATATAGAAGGTCGTTCATTAGATTCTTAATTATTTGGCCAAATTTACAACTTACGGATTGCTAGTAGTTGACACTATGGAAAGGTTTATTAAAAATCGTTCTGCACGAGTTTGACTCCGTTGCCTAATGGAGTTATCCACGGTTTGGTTAAGGTTTCTGTTGCGAATACTTGACGAATAAAACGTTCTGTATTCTTCTGCAACCTCAACGAGCTGCACAACAGAATAAGTTGAAGTTCAAAGTGTAAAAGTATTGCTGGCTTAAGAGTTTAGCAAGATGCAACATCGTCATCGGAGTGCCAGCGCGAGTTACAAGACAATCAAACCTTGGCAACAGTATAACACTAAAAGTGGCTAAATGTAATACAGTAACACTTCAAAACAGTTACTACTCCAGGGCTCCAAGAGTATGGAACATTCTCCCCTGTGAGCTACGTAACATTTGTAGATCACCCGATTCATTTAAGAAAGATCTTTTTGCATATTATTTTGATCTCACGTCACACGTCTACAATCCAGACATCCCACAATCATTCAAATCAGTCTGTGTCAAGTGCCGCCAAGCGCGCCCACTCAGTTCGCTGCTTAACAATCTCTGCCTTTGATCTCATTTTTGTATATTTCATTTTGTAAATAATTTTTTTTTGTTTTGTTTTTTTCAGTGTCTGCTTTCTGTTTCCCAGGGGCCCCGTTAGCGGAGTCTAATCTCTGATATAAATAAATAAATAAATAATTTTTTTTTGACTTATTCATTATTCATTTTTCGATCGCAAAGGGAATTAATTACGTACAAAACACAATTGCGAAGTGTGCATTGTATCAAAACAAGTTTATCATTAAAATCTGGTTACATCGCTGCTATGCCGAAACAATTAGTTTTGCTACTGCATGCAGTGCTACTCGAATTCGAACACCTCAACGTAAAAACTTTTTAAATCGACTGCAATGCATTACATGCATGCCGTAGGTCTAGAGTTCTGTTGCTACAGTAGTATTCACAATGAACAAAAACAACTTGAGCAAATTCAAACTTCTGACCTAACTTTAAATCGACTGGTTACACCACCTATCACTTCACTTCTGTTACAACTGTGACAGACAGTGTTATTCGTCTATCAATTCAACCGCTTGACTTAAAACAAGTTATACCCAGTACCATTAGCCAATTGAACTAACTGCTTTAAAACTATTTAAACCCAGGGTCGTAGCAAGGGGTGGCTGACTATGGCAGCCTCAAGTTAGCTCGTGCAGGAAGGATCACGAGCTCCTAGGGGGGGTTGGGTTATAGGGTCTCCAAAATATCATTTCCTGCTTCTATCAAGTTTATTATAAACGGCTCTAAACTGACAGAAGATCGATCTTGTGCTGAAAATGTAAGGTGCTTGAGGGGCTGTGGATTTGTTTTCTCACAAATTAGTAAAAAATGCTAGTCGTAATAGTCTTAACTTGTGTTAGTGATGTACTGGATATTTAAAAATAGCCCATACATGTGCATGGGAAATTTGTAGAACACGAAAGAAGTGTTTGAGTGACATGAAGTGAAGCCGAGTGCCTCTCTAACTTCTTGAGTTGCTCTCCCAACTTCCCAATGCGTCCTTAACAAGGTAGATGAGCAGCTTAAGCATGGACCATTTCTTTTAGAACATTTTCACATTAATATTCAGTATTTATAATACCGGCCGCGACCGGGTTATTTTCGTAGTTCATTTATGTAGTAAAGTTTGCAAGCTCCTCTTCCATTTCTTGATTGTCAATGTAATTTGTTTCTTTATTTCCAATTGGAAACCTTTTTAAGAGCGCTTTCTTTGTAGTTGAAAGCTTTCCGGCGAGCGCCTTTTGAGATTCTGAGATGCAAGCTCGTGCCATATGAAAAGTGCGTGAAAAATTGCCAGCTAATGTTCTAAGTGTACATATAACTTTTTCATCGAACCAGTTTATATATTGGAGTGATATCAGGTCTCATATCCAGAAACATGCTCTTAATGAGAGCATTTACAGTGCAACAGTATTGTTTTGGGTACAACGAAAAAACAAAATTGGGGGGGGGGGGGGGGAGCCCCCC
>JAOEHT020514005.1:0-16664 GCA_025448195.2 Parazoanthus atlanticus | reverse complement strand
GCTTAATAGAGAAAATACGGTAAATGTGTTTTATAGATAATTCTACTAGTTTAAATAATTTTAAATATTTTAAACTTTATAGTTTTATGTTAGTATTGTAATGCAACAGTATTATATTGTATTTTGTACCATTACTATTTTTACGTTTTATTCTTTTTATTATTATTATTATTATTATTATTATTATCATCATTATTATTATTATTATTATTACTACTATTATTATTATTATTATTATTATTATTATAAATTTGGGATAGATATAGTTTTAACTTAGAAAGGAAAATCGTAGTAACAATAAAAAAATTATGAAACAACTTTCAGTTGCACACTGCATTCAGTCGTAATAGCGCTTTGTTGAAGTAGTTTATCGTATCCAGGTCTACGTTGATTTACTCAGGACTCGGTCCGTGTTAAACAACTAGCTGGCATTACCTTCGTATTTCCTTTGTATAACTTATAAATGTTACTAATCCGAATTCGTCTTTGTTAAACACTTATTGACTGGCTCCGAGGGAAACAGTGAGTTTTGTTCCCCGATACTCTCAATGTTTCCCAAGCCAGTTTGTTATATAGGGCCTAGAAGTTCATATATTCGAATCAACTAGTGTTCCCCATTTTTTCCTGGTGCTGGGATATAGGAGTCAGTGAACAGTTCGTACAGATCCTTCTTTTTATAGAGACCTAGTATACGACTTCTTTCATATTTTTATTAGCAAAATGCTTGGAGCGTATACATTGATAGCCACTTTAGTTGCGCTCTTTGAGTGCTAAGAGAGTCCTTATCATTGAGTAGCCGAGCAATTTTGTCTTTATATGTAAAGTTCCTTTTGATCGAACTGCCGGCGTGATAAACATCACACCACCATCTATCATCAACCAATGAAATGTGGCCGTGTGATGTATTCAACCATGCATTGATCACGTGCTCTAGCGAGCGACAAGTGCTTGGTTTCCGCTTTAATAGGTAGATATGTATATGGGTTTTGATCAACAAGGGTTGATATGGTATGTTTTCGCTGTAAAGTTTGGTGTAAAGCTGACGTTTCGAGTGTTAGCCCTTCGTCAGAACAGACTGAGGGATTGTGGTAAAATTAGTGTTTAAATAGTGGGGTATTAATTTATGCGGATCGAAAAGTCAAACCGTACCATTGGTTGGAATTTGTAGCATTTAATTGGTCGAGAAATATCTGAAACTATGTGAATGAAAACCGTTCATTGATTCAATCAATGTCAGCATGCCTTAGATGTGCCAGAATTGTTCCTACAGTACAACAATAGTTGTGGCATTGCGATTGATTTAGATTGTGTTGCTTCCCTTTAGAACACTGCCAGGGATAACGTTTTGGCAAAGCCAACGTTAGGAGCAAACAGAGGACAAGCAAATAATTGGATACTTCACAATGCTACTAATCCTAGCACCTCCACAATGCCAGGAAAGGTTTCAGACCCAAGGAATCAACCTCTTGCCAATGAGCCGTCGGGACAATCCGGTCAACTGAATCCAATGAGCATGCATCCCACACATAAGATTCTAGGTCCGCCTACTGCAAGCTCACTTAGATTCAATAACAAGAACAATAATCAAAACAACGCCAATAGCAATTCTACTATTGCTAACATTATGCAAAAACTAAACACATCGCCAGTGTTTAATCCACAAAAACCCAGAGGACAAATTGCAAATGCAACTTCAAGTAATGAAACGCCTTTGAATAATCCCGCAAACAATGAAAGAAATACCGGGCCTTTGGGTATCACGAATCACCCAAAAAATCTACTCACAAACTCTGTAAATAAATCTGATGGTTCCACAACCAACCAGCTACGACTGTTAAACTCCTTGAAGGGTTTCTTCAACCAGGAAAATGAAACTGTTCAGAGCAACCATGGAGAGGGACATGGTAACCAGATTCCAATCCCTAGCACCGAAAGCAACAGCCAGAGTAATCACTCTTCCAAAGATTCAAAGGTTATACCAGGTGAAGTAGTGTACATTTGGGATGATTTTTTGGTGTTATTCAAAATGTTTTATCAATCAAACGCTTCGGGCAATTTTCCTGTAATATAACTGTAGTCTTAAGCATAAAGTTGTGCTACAAAAAATTACAGTTTTGTTGTTGTAGCAGTGCCAAATGTAATGAAATCAACAAATTGTAACGTTCCATGAAGCCAATTAGCGTTCCACGGATCTGATTACGGTCTTCCAATAACTTTCACACGACAACCTCATAGGTTAGAATCAAACGACATAACTCGGACGACTTTCATTTAAAAAAGCAATCTTAGCAACCTATTGATAGTTAAGCGCAAAAGAGTACAATTGTGTTGATATTGACTTTAACACTGAAAATAACAATAACATTTTATAATGACATCGACATCGACATCGACGTTGAAGTTGACAGTGACATTGACAATGACAATGGCAGTGGCAATGACAATTACAATTACAATGACATTTGCATTTGGCGTTGACTGACATTGATATTGATGATGATAATGATGACAGCTTAAAATTATTGAGGCATACCGTTCTAACTATTGACCAATCATGTTGCAGTGCACTCATCCCAACAAGTACAGCAACAACACGTGGCAACGTCATCTCCATCACACGCCAACCCCAAGCCCACCATTTCAAGTGTACAGACAACAGTTTCAGCCATAAATGAAATAAAAAAGGCAGGTGGCCTGGATAAGTTCTTGAAGGGCTCTTTGATGCATTTAATAAAAGGGTTTCTTCCACACAAGGATAAAGAAAAAGACGACCCTGATGTTAAGATTTCAAAACCTACAAACCCTCCGCACAGCATACCTTCAGTAGATGACATTGGACACTCGAAATCTGACAAAGGTAAGCTATGGATTTCAGTAACCGACACTCCAACATTTCATATCTTGTGAAATAATCTGTGCCTAACAATAGCGCAGAAAGGCTAGGTTACGTGGGAACATTTTGCAGATAAAAGGCGATATATTAGTTAAAAAGCAGTGCTTTTTAGCAGTGTCATTGAACTTACAACTTCTTTAAAAAGTTCCTGCCTTCACCAGAGTATACGTAATAATTAAAAAAAACAGTAACATTTTCCTAAAACAACATACCAGCATCAGTATTTACTGAAAGAAAAAACAAGAATGAAACCGAAAAATACACAATTCTTGTTAAAATCTAAAACTAACTCAGTGCTGCAGTTTATGCCTGGCTCCATGCAGAAGAGAAACCGAAAATTTTTAAACTCGACAAGTATTTTATTAAAGCACTTTAAAGTTCTGCACAGGAACGTGTTGCCATGACGATGGTGTCACGTGACAAAATGGCGGCCATTTTTGTGATTAAAAATTATGGTTTTAGAAGAAGCGGTTAGTAAATAACTCATTACGCCGCAAACTAAAGAAAAATAACTGGCAAAGTTGGAAAATACATAATAGAGCAAAAAAATTGGCGATAATTGGTAAATATAGAATTCATTGCTTCCAAATTTTAACTATTAAAGTATTGTTCTTATCTAATCCAGTTAGTTTTGTTGATGATATGACAAAACCAAATGTTGAAGTGCATTTGCTCCAACTTTTGTGTTTAACCATTTCATCTAGTAAATCAATTTTATTTACCCAAAATGACCGTCAACTGGTCACGTGATAAAGTTGCTATGGCAACACACTATTGAAATACTTGTTTTGACATGATTCTTTGAGATGATTCTGAAAAACTACTCGAGTTGTGTCAAAAAGTCTGTTTTTACTCAAAAGCTAGCCTCAACATCACTGAGAAAACAACTTACCTTCCAGAAAACGACGAGAAGGACAGAAAACATCGCAAACACAGAGGTCCCACCTGCGAAGCTTCTCAGATCACCCAGGACGTCACATTACAGCAGGGGAGGGGAGCAGGAAACTTCACCGACATCGGTGATGTAGGGGATTTTCAAATGTGTATCAAGAGGTGCTGTCAATCACAGTCATGTGACTTGGCATATAAGTCCGGAGAAACATGTTTTCTGGTTGAATGCCTCAGCAGCGAGTCATGCAAGACATCTCCTTCGATTTCTCCCCGATTTAGCCCCAAGATGTGTTTTGTGAAAAGACACTTGAAAGAAGAATCTGATGGTACGTAAAATTTTCCAAAACAATTTCCCTAGTATTCTTAAAGTATTTTCTTGAATGTTGTTACCAATAATTTATCTACGATGTTGATCTAACTCGATTTCGCTTCCACCGAAGCCTTTTCAGTTTATAATGAATTACTTTTATTTTCAATTTTATTAGTAGCTAAAAATCAACTTTTAAGTTTACGTTTAGCTAGGGCGCTACGATAAAAAAGAAGCATCTTATTGAAGTTATTGTCATTTGCGATTCTTTACAACCGTATTTTGATATTTAAAATGTATGCGATAAAATACAACAAAAATTGCATATAATACAAACTTTTTCGGGTCAGGTGGTCATCGTCAACCTGATTCCCAAATGTTTGTTTTGTACACCTTTTATATAATTTTACCAGATAGATTAGAACGTTTTACAGGCAAACTTACAAGATAGATGTTAGCCTAAGGCATAATATTTAACAGCGATTTGATTGTAATGCAGTCCTGGAGGTTTTGCTATCACTTTCAAGTTAATTTTGAGCTCCCGTCGATCATAGTTAATAGAGCGAATTTGTTTTACGTTGATGTTCTCTATATCTTTTGTTAGTTGGCCTTGACCGTGCAAAAGAAAAAAAGGTATTGAAATGTAAATGAGCGACTAACCAGTTGAAACATTTGGACTCACACAAAAAATAAAACAACATGCACGGTCACGGTTTGTTCAACATAAGACAAAGCAGATTTGTACACTCCCTTTTTAAGTTTGTTGAGTTATGTTGTAGTGTTTTTCAACAACAGTGTTTTGAACACAAAGACGAACAAATACCTGCAGGGGATAACAATTAGGTGACTGTATTCCTAACTACCTTCCTAGGAACTGAACTGACGTACACTTTCTGTATTCTTCTCACTCCATAGACTTCTCGGACAACGAAGACGACAAGACTTCTCCTACAGGTACAGCGACAAGACTAGCTGATCATAACTCTGCTAAACGATAGTTACAAGTAGGCTTCAGAGAAACGCGTGGCATGGAACTTAGGATTTATGGATGTACGCGGAAAGTGAGAAGCGTTTGAGTGGCACGAGGCGAAGCCGAGTGCTTCTCTAGCTTCTCGGGTGCTCTCCCAATTTCCCAAGTGCATCCATAACTCGATAGACACACAGCTAAAGCATGGACCATTTTTTCTGAACATTGCCACTTTATTCACGCACTAAGCAAAAAACGTTCTTTGCGAGCTGCTGCTCATCGACCGGTTTGTTTCGTAGTTCTTTTTTCTAGCAGAGTACGGAAGTTTCTCTTCCATTACTTGATCGTCATCTTCAATTACTTTGTTTTCCAACTAGAAACCTTTTTGAACCCACTTATTTGGTTCCGGCTAACTTCCCAGATTTACTTGCTTATTCAGTTTACGATATAGGTGCACGCTCGCGCCATACAAATAGCGCGCGAAAAACTGCCACCTATGTTCTAAACAGTTATGGATAATACTTATATACACTTATATAATTTATTGAATTTTCTACTATCACAATTACACTCTAAGATGTAACATATTGTAATGTTGCGTTAATCTTTTCAATTGTCTTTTCATGATTGCAAAGGCAGTGAGACTGTACAGCGCTCTTAAAACGGCTTTATTATTGTTGTTATTATTATTATTATTAATAATATTATTATCGGTTTTTTCTGATTGAGAGGAAGTGCTGCAATGCTGCAAATAACGCGGCCTTCTTATCCTTTGTGCACGATGTGCTTCTAGATGCTGTTGTACTCCTTTTTTCCATAATCTGTTCCAGTTATTTTTAGCTATGCATTTTTTGCACTGTCACATTGTCAGTAACGTAATAAATCACGGCTTAATTGACACAGTTTTTCATAGACTGCACTCAAATATCAACCTAAATCCAAAATCCAAAGTAAATCCTTATTTGAGCCCTGTGGCTTGAGTAAAGCCGGCGCTTATCTCAACCATAAAACTAAGTGACGTAATAAAAGCAATCACAACTCTGTGTAGTTTTGAAGTTCTGTTTTGTGTTTTCTTTCATATAATAATTGATGCATTCGATGCACTACAAAACAATACAATACAATTCAATGCATCTTAATGCAATGCAATGTTAATGCAATGCAATGCGATACGATATACGTTATAATTAATCTTGCTTTCTTTTCAGGTATCCGAGAAATCTGTGATGCCGAAAAGGCACTAGGAATCCAATGGACGAAAACCTCTGCTGGGCATTATTCCAAAACTCCTTGTCCGCGCGACGCTAAAGGTTTGTTAATATTCGATTACTTAATAATTGGTTATTGAGGAGGCGTGTCGAGAAAGAGAGAGGATAAACTTTGACAACAAAAACTTTCACTTTTCCAAAACAACAATGTTCTTTCATAAAAAAATAATTTCAAACGTCTTGTTCATTTAAACCCGCGATCAACCCCACTCCTCTCGTGCCTACCATTTCCCGTGCATCTATAAATCGATGGACAAAGATCTGATATACACCATATTATTTTTTTTGAATTCCACCAGACGGTGACGAACAAAGAATATTGTTCAGTTTGTTGGTGTGCCTAGAATGTATTTTCAGATCTAGTTTATTTCCACAAAAGAGCAAAATAGGAAGCATCCTCGAATCCAAGATGGCGCAGAAAGGATTCCAGAGGCGAATACAGATTTTCCGCCATCTTTGAGTCGGCAAGGTCTGGTGAAAGGAAACAAAAAGAGACCTAGACCACGGCCAGGAACTAGACTTAACCCTAAAACGTTTAGGGTTCTTGGCCAACGTTAATGGGGGGGGGGATCCTACGGACACCCCCATGATTTTCGAAATGGCTACAGATTAAAATTGGCCATTTGGCATGCAAGCAGCTTTGGCCTTGCTAATTACTTTCCATGACAACAATTAAATTTTAATTAAGAATTGTCGCTATGGCAACAGTCACTGGACAACATGGCCGCCATCTTGGATTTTTTGAAAATTTTATTTTTAGCCAATTTGCAGCAAATTTCCTTGAAATTAATAGAAAACATGTATTTATAGGCTCAGATAGGAAATATTCAAAAAGAAAATGAAATAATTGAAAATAGAACAAATTTTGTGAAAAAATTTCCATTTTGTGATTCAAACTTTGATTTGCATAATTAATTTTGCATAAATTATATATGATGACGTCATTCAATTAACGTCAAAAGATGTGTTCTTAATTAGACTACAGGTACTGTTAACCAAATTCTGCCGGCAGAACGTCAAGTAGAGAAACCCTGTTCAGGCAGCTGGCAGAATGCCGGCACAATAAGCATTTTGAGAGCAGAGTTTACGCATAAGAACAGAATTTTCAGTCATGAACAATGAAAAAATAAGTTGAACTTTCATTCCTTAGCTAAAAGCCATTTTTGCGTTATGTTCTTTTTCGTTCTTGTGTTATCGTAACCATCAAAACTGCACCTGAAATCTAAAACTGTATTTGATATTATTTCCTATTGTAGTTGCGTGGCCTTAGCGAGTCAACGTATCCAGTAAAACAGAGATGGTACAGTTAAGATTTTACTGAGCAGATGGCAAGCAGAATAGCCATACCCGATCAGAATATCGAGTAGAATAAGCAAATTTTACGAGCAGTGCCGGCAGACAGAGTAAGTCATTTGGCGAGCAGAATTTATTTAAGCATGCGTTCAAGATTTGCCTCGTTTCCAATTCCAGGTAATGCAAAGCGGCGATGTGAAGCAGACTCGCGGTGGCTTCCTCCGGATTTCAGTGACTGTGTGTCCAGTGATTACCTGAAACTGTATGATAAGGTAACTTGAGAATGTTTAGTTTGGGGGAAGAGACGTGACCACTTAGTACTCGTCGCCGAGTCTCTACTTCGTTAATAAATGAGATATTTCTTGGCCGAATCAATTGATTTCCTCTTTTTCAAAAGGTAAATTTGTTAAGTTATTTATCTGAAGAATTCTAAATGAAAACATTTTAATCCACCAAAAGACGGTGATCAATCACTTCTGCCAAGGTTTGGTGTATTTTAAGCAAATTTATAACTCTGTGCAAACACATTAGTAACTACAATCCAATTTAATCGTCGCCTAAAACAGGCCATCCGTACTATATGCCTATTGAAAAACATAGATTGGTCTCTTAACACCGCTTGTTGATACATATTTGAAGTTGAAACATAGTTTGAAAAAGCCCTTTTGATAACCAGCAGAAAGCGTACATTAGGATTGAAAAGGAAGGATTTAATGGGGTAAAAGTTGGAGTGGCAGAGGGCGAAAAACGGGGTTCCGGGAAGAATAGGAGTGAATCATGTTCACTTTATAAGAAACAAACCACTTAAATTCGCTCTGACCACCAAAACAGTGACGGAAAGGAAAGAAAAATATTGGAAGTAATAGTTTCTGCCTCCTTTCCCTTCCTTTCTACTCCTTATATAGTTTATAAGCTCTATCGCCATTAAGTAAAAATATTCATAAACACATAAAAGGAACAAAAACTGATATTCCGGCAAGAACCCCAATATTTCTGTTAACCCTATATTTTGCCTTCATATACGGATGCATGTATGATGTTCTAGTTAACGGTTTTACATAGTTGTGTTACTGTTAGTGCTTCGAACTGAACCCTTCCTTGTTTAGCTGTTGCTAGGGTAGTCACAGGCAACAACTCTATGATGAGAGTGCGTCCAGAACAACTCACTTTTGTACTCTATCATCGTAATTCAGTTGTTTAACAGTATTTCACTATTGCTTGTTTCCAGTCACGAGCGCTTGCAAGTGGCTCAGATCCCAGGCCCCTCATCCGGGCATTAGCTCTATTAACTACACAGACGATCGACAATTCGCTGATATTTGGCGGTGACTTGGTGAAGTGCACTGAGATAATGGAGGCAATTGTGCAACACACCGGGCAAAACGACCTGCTTGACTTGAAAAGCGAGGACCTCAAGGTTTGTGGTAAAGCTGTTCGGAAACCTTGTTGCGTTTTTGTACTCTTTAATATTTTTACATCGTTTTGTACTAAAGCAGTATGCATTTACTTTTTTGTAGCACTTTGTTGAGGCTGCAGGAAACTTGTTAGATTTGACCAACCAACAAGAATGGTTCAACGTTCAAAGGGTAACTGCTGCAATTATCCAAATATAAAAGTAGAAGACTAATCCTTAAGTGCTACGAAGAAAATCAATATTTATCAAAAAGATATCTGTTTATAAAAACAGATTTGAAACGACTTGTTCACACTTTAGAGAGAATAAAATTGCGCGCCCTCTCCCTAAGTTGCCTGGCCCTCTGTGTGGGTAACAAATCACTTAGTGCAATCTTTATGGAAATAATTCTTTGCCATAACTTCGAATCTCTATTAGATAAAAGGTCAATGATACTGTACAAAGACAGTATGTTTGAAGGCTGAGCTACATGGTGGGTCGCTAGAAAGGGAGATGCGATTCTATATTACAATTGATCTTATCGAGGGGAGTAGGAGTCCTTGTTGCTGTTGCTGTTGCATTGTAGCTGGCGATATGGGCAGAAATGTGGAGACTTTGAAGATCTACGGGAAACGTGATGCTAACGAGTCCATGGTGAATCTTTTAGAACATGGTGACTTGTGATAAGAGCCTGCGGTTTTCCAGATAGTCCCACCCAAACTTTCCTAATATAGAGGAGACATGGCTCTGCCTGTCATAGTTGTTAAATACAAAGAGTATTAACACTATCTGCTGGATAAGGATCCGATGGATAGCACCATCTAGTCTTTGAACAACCAGGGACACGTGATCGGAAATTTGTCACGTGTTAGAAGTAAACCAATCAGTGCGCGCTGCTTCCTCCCACGTATGCCACCTTCTCAGGAGGCAGCACGAGTAAAGTGATAACGCGTTTTGTTACCTGGCATCAGGCGTCATTTTTATTTTAAAGAATAAACTGATTTTGCCAACATATTAACAAATTAGTTCTCTTGCTAAGCAATTTATAGCTTCAATTGGTATCTTTTCTTAATAGTAGGAGTTTCGAAATCATTTAGAACCAATATTTAACTCCCCGAGTAAAAAAATGGCGGCCATTTTAAGACTTGCACGCGTGTAAGGAATTCTAGGATGATGCCATTCAGTTCAGTTCAGTCAGGCGTTTCTAGCACGTGACAAATGATCACCTGAATGAACACAGGCGTACATCCGTTCATCAATACATACTTGTGTATGCAGCGGTTTCCAAAAAAATTGTGTCGTTCATTGTGCATTCGTGCACACTCTGAACAACAGCAAGTTGCTTAGAAGTGATACACTGTCTTTGATGTCAAAAACTACTTAATTGTCACCAAATTGGTACTTTTTAGGGCAGAAATTATAATCTGCTTTCGGTTTTGACTGTCTACAACTACTTTAGTCTTGGTAGGCACCAATGGACAAAGGGTAACCTTTTTTGGCAGTAGCCGTACTCTTATATGATACACTTTTACATATATATTTTCGAGAAAGTTACTATCAAGTGTTTAAAAATACATTTGCTTTATTTTATACCAAAACAATTAACTTTAAATAGGTGGAAGCCTTTCACATTTCATTCGTTAGAGGCAATCTTTTATTATCAAAATTGACGTTTAAGGTTGGCAATCAAGATCAACTTAAAAACCTCTTCACGATTTGTTAACCCTTTTATAATACAAAGTCAACTTCTAATTATCATTTTCGGCCGAAATCAATTATTAGAATGACATAGCCGGTTACACAGCTGAAAACTCCTTCACTTTATTTCCAAAACGTTTAGGTTTGCTTCGAATTTGACTAGTTCGGATGTGCTAAGTGGAGAGAGGAGGTGGGGATAGGGTGAGGGTGGATAATGTAGCAGAAACGAAAAGCACCAACAGTAGTCACCTTTTTCAAACATCCAGACGGATATGCGTACATACCCACGAAAGGGGAGAGTAACTCGTAAGTGAGTCTGTCACACAAGCTAGTGTTCACTAGAGAAGAAGGGTTTGCTGAAACGACATGTTATAAGTAAGGGGAGTTCATTGGAATAAATACGGCATGTATCATATGAAACAGTAACTTGTGTCAGCACATATTCGAATTATTTTTGCAACCTGCTTCTCTCAATGTTTCATATTTTTACTACTACATACTTACATACATCAATACCTTGACCAGACCAAACCAGGTTCTGCTGAGGTTCTCCACGCGCTGGAAATGTTTGCCCTCCAAGCCGCCATGCGCCTTCCAAAGGAAGACATGGGTGAACCCATCGTCACCAATAACATCGGTAAGAATACTTGCTTTCCTTTGTTGAGGCGGCTCTCGCCAGTTACAGTCACTTTTCCATATCACCGTACTGTGTACCCACATGTCATGGCAGCTTGCTGCCGATTTTTGATAGTTGATGTTACAACAACCGTTCAGCTTTTTCAACCCTGGTACTCCCACCGCCATTGGTATTGCTATATTTCCTTATAATTAATTAATTTTCCCTTTTCGTACATGAGCTTAAAAGCTACCCCTTGCAACAGGAGCACGGTAAAAAGCCTGGTAAGCCCCGTAAACTCCGATGAACCGAGCTTTCCCGGTTAGAAAACCGGGCATTACCGGGAAAGCCCGGTCAGGAAAAGCCCAGTAATTTATAAATGCGGTTTAACTGCGCTTTCCAGGTATACCCGGTGAAGTTTAACCGGAAATGCTCGGAAAGCCCAAGTTGAACCGGGCTTTCATGGTATATTTAATAATAATAAGTTTTATTCACGACTTGATTTGCAATACAATTGAAAAACTCAAGTTTACAACATGCCTTTAAAAACCTTCTTTGCACTAAAAATTTATATTTACACTAATGTTTAAAAAATTTAAAAATCTCTCATGTCTACCATTAGGCAATAAGAACTATTAAAGTGCGTCCCATTTCTTAACACAATATGGTAAAAAAACTGGTTTGAAAACGCTTAAAACGTATGACCGCTAAGTTTTCACCTTGAAATATATATATATAAGTCGTGGCCTACTTTACGCTCAAGGGCATGGCGATCCACTCAACGGCATAAACTCTACGTACGGCCAAGCTAACTTAACTGAATAACCCAATTTATTTGCTTCAGTAATGAAACTTGACCGGAAGTCGGCTGGCGATGATGGACTCTCTTTCCCAGACTACTCTTATCCAAAGCTCAAGCGGTGGGACGCGCGCCAAGATGTTATCGCTTTACCACGTTCTATGTTTAATAAAGGTAAAAAATGGGTCCTTTTGTAACTTACGAAATAAGTATTTGCCAAACCCTAAAATGTAAATTAAGCATATTTATATCCAGAAATGACTCAAATTGAAAGACAACATTACCATTTTATTGAATTTCCTAAAGTCAAAGACAGGTTTGAAGTTATTAGGAAACATAAAAGTATTTCCTATTTGATAATTAACTGATAAATGATTTATAGCTGATCAGTACCCACAAATATTTCGTTAATATAGTTTTCATTATATTACATTACATTATGTCACGTCATGGTACGTTACGTTATGTTATGTTATGTTATGTTATGTTACGTGATGTGATATTATACGATAGAGAAGATTTTAATGTAATAGTTTTGGTGTTACTGTTATTGTTATTTTAAAATATTCTTCTTATTATTATTTTTATTATTATTATCCAACTGATATTTAAAATGTTAACTGAATATTCAGCCCCCCTCCCCAAGCAGCATCGCCAACTCTTATCACAGTTTTTAATGAATTCTTCAACAGGCGAAGTGAGTGCAGCCAGCATCAATTTTAAAACGTTACCATTCCTTCTTCCCTCCTCGAATGTCAGGTAAGGAGCTGGCTGGTTGTGAAACGTTATTGGCAGACTCTCCGCCTCGCTTGATGAAGGGGAAAATCAGGACAAAATATATGAACAGATTCCTCAAATAAGATTACAACATTATAGTGTGTTTATACTTCCGTTCAGTTTGATGTGTATCAATGTAACAAACAGAGCCACATTTTTGTTTTTTCGGCTCATGCAAAGCTACTGAGGCTTGCCCAGATGTGAACAGTGAAGACGAATCGTGATGGTGCTAAATTTTATTCCATTTGTTTCGTGCAACGTTTTAATCAATTTTCTAACTTTATTGTAATCTTGTGATATATCCGAAGTGTTGCTCCATTTTTTATAACACTATCTTAAGGTAACTTTAAGGCAACGGTGTTCTGTTTGACTTCCCTCAGCAGTGGGATGGGTCCAAACTCCAAAGTGATATCAACAATACTCCACCCCCACCCCCAGGATATCATTTCGCCTCCAGTCACGATTGTGCTAAGTCACATAAAGGTAACAAAACCATTTGTGATTTGATTAGTGCCTATCGTACTATGCTTGCTACTTTGAGTTATACATGGCAGTATGGTAGTGTGTGTAAATATCCGTCAACTTAGTGATGCCGAATTACGAAGACGCAGCTCACGAGGTCGAACCAAAAGCACTTTACGTCCTGTTCTGGTGGTAGGCTATCCTATTCTTTGCTACCACATACCAAGATGTACTGTAATGCCACGTACTAAAATGGTTATACAATCTTATCCTAAGCTGTTCTGTGTGATATGTCACGGTGCTATATCATGTCATGTTATGTTAAGATAGACGCATGACGCCGCGTTACGTTACTGTATTTTTTTACAAATGCTTGTTACGTGACGTGATGCAATATAGGTTATACTGTATAGTACTATGCCGTGTTACATCGTAACTAATGTAAGGTACGTTGTGATATTCTAAGAATTGCGTCATCTCAAGAGACCTTTCTTTGTCTCATGTATCTTGTCCATCTGTCATACGTTCCTTATCTGAGCCCATTTTGTCCTGCTTCGTCTCCTCTTTATTTTCCCTAAGAGGGAGTTTTTCCTTTTATCGAAGTTTCCGCACAATTACGTAATATTCGGCTGATATCTTGGTCTCAATTTAAAGAATCAAAATTTTGAATCATAGGGACCCAGAACCGTAGTTTTTAAAGACTCGCAAATCTGTTGAGAATTTTTGGAGATAACTGGGAGGAAAAATGATGTTTTAAAAGTTATTGATTTTGAAGGAAATTCTTTTTAGGGGATTTTCAATAAGCTTAAAGTTAAGTTTTGGAGTTGATATATAACGGACAAATGCCAGCCTGTATGCTATCCGAGGAGTAGCACTTGCTCGCTTAGGAACAGTGTCTGTTGCTTATAACAGTTCTTTTTCCCTGTTAAAATCTCCCTTATCACAGTAAATTAATATGGGGAGCTCGCACCTTAACTAAACATGGGAAAACCAAATCAGATTTTTTTCAAACAAGAGCAACCAACATACTACTAATCATGCCTATTTAAATTACATTTTGTTGCAGCAGACTAATTCTCAGCCACAATGTGTCTTTTGGGATTATTCTATTAAGTAAGTACAAGTATTAATTAGATTTTGATGGTTTCCCTATTCGAATGAGCAACTGGTAGCTTTAAACCGCCCTTTTGCGGTCTGAATTTCTCTCTATGTCTATTATTTCTCTGCGTCTGTCAGTCTGAGTATAGATAAATTTTGTAACTAAGGTTTTTACTATATCTGAGAAGCACATCCTTTTATGAAAAAACTTGCTCTTGTTGTCTACTCAGTTTTTCTGTCTATTTAAAAAGGCATAGTTTTTCATGGCATTGTTTAGGAAGGGTCTGGCGTAGTGATTTGGGCCTATCCCGTTAATACGACCACATTTTCGTGGCTCTACGGTAGTCGTATAAACGGAGTTCCAGCACAATCAGGACTGGCGAATTCAGCCCTCTGCCAGTCTCTAATGACTCTGCCATCTGTTTGCTGTCCTAGTCCCCACCGAGGAGGGGGTTGGTCGAGCCAGGGATGTTGGTTGGCCTTCACTAACAAGACGCACTCCATCTGCCAGTGTAACCACCTCTCAAACTTTGCTGTCCTCACAAACCTGGATAGCGAGGAGGTACGGATCTGTTAACTGTCACTCCCATTGTAATTAAGACTTTGGTTGCCTTATTGGTCTTGATGGTATAAAACTGAATGGAAGAAGATTTACGCAGTGAATGTGGTAGCTGTGATAGATATCGGAAATTATTTTTGTATGAAACTTAATCAAACTGATGAAGGGGCTTGGCTCCCAGGGGAAGAGGGTACTCACTAATATGAGCTATATAGATATGTGCAGCGCCAATGGATATGGTTTTCGAGGCACTTTGGTCTGAAATTGGGTATAGAATTTGACCTTTTGGTCTGAAATGAGGACAAAACCGTGAGGATGTGCCAATTTGGCACATTCAGTTTGAGAGAGCCGGTCTGAAAATGGGTAAGACTTTAAGCGTCAGGTTTGCAATTTGGTAGAGAAACTTGCATAATTTGGCCTGAAAATGGGCTTCACAAAGCGCGCCGCATACTCCACCAAAATAATTGAGGAGCACTCTCAGTCTTGGTTCCCTGTTTTCTGGTTAATTTACTGGCTTTTGAAGACATTAAATACTGGGAATCATTTGGAGTAGACTCCTGCTGAAAATTTTGAACACGCGACCTCATGGAAGTTGGAAGAACATGTTCCAGTTATCGAAAGTGACGCTGAAACAAAACAGTGTATGTTTTAGTTAGTTTTAACCAGGAGAAAATACCGAAAATGAATGTTCACCCCTTAAACAATTATAATATCAATTCCTCGTTCTAGATACTGTCTCTTCAACATGTTCAAAATGTATAGCAACATGAAAGCCCAACTGTTTGATTAACTAGTGAAATTTATCACCCCCCCCGAAAAAAAGATACAAGTTGGTGAAATTAAGAAAAAAAAAAAGTTTAAGTAAAAACTGGGAGGTAAAAGGTACTTCAGTTGTGATTTTATGTTTCTTTTTAAATCGTCTATTGTCAGATCTCTGCCAAAGAACAAAAGCGAGAACGAACCATGGCACTGATGTGGATTGGGATACCTGTGTTGATCATTGGAGTCATAGGGGGGCTGTACATGTCTTTCAGCTGGTAAGACGGCAGGATTAATAACTTATTACACCACGCAACGAATATATATGATTCATCAATTATAATCCAATCCACTTCAGCTATCACATGTGTTATCGATTGCAAACTTTAAAATTTGTGGGGTCGGGAACTAAATCATTTTCGGTTTTTCATTACTGAGTTCATTTTGCAGGATACAATTTCGATTGTTTTGCATAAAAATCATTCCTTTCCAAAGCATTTCCAACTTCACTCGTTGCAAGCTTTATTTGCTAAAATTTTCTGTTGGATTTAAATTTCTTTTTTTCCAAATGACAATTAAGAAATACCTGGAGTTATCATAATTATAAATTAAAATTCTTTCCTCGCCAGATTTTCATCTGTTTCAATTTTGTAGCTGCTGGCAATAACCAACTATTTCCCAGTTCCAAAAGAAGCTTTTGTTTGTTTGCTTGGTTGTTTGTTTGTTTGTTTGTTTGTGTGTGTGTGTGTGTGTGTTTGTGCGTCCGGATTGGTTTTATCATCAGCTATTACTTCGTGGGAACAAAAATACGTTTCGTTTAATATCGTTTTGATGTTAGGAAATGTATTTATGTTCTTTCTACCAAGCTATGAAAATATCGTTTC
>JAOEHT020513131.1:0-16666 GCA_025448195.2 Parazoanthus atlanticus | reverse complement strand
CCCCCCTCCCCCCAACCCAACATTTTGCAAAACCGTAAAGAGGCCCAGAGAGGAGAGTCGCTTCGGCCCTCTCCTCTTAAAAAAGCTGCTCCAGCGCCCCTACCGTCCCAATCATTTCAGTCGTTTCAAAACTGTTGAAACGAACAGGACAATTAACTGAGATGATTATATGACAAACAGGCTGTAACCGATAATCGTCCGGACCGTCCCAGTTGTCTCAATCGTTCTAAAAAGCTATTTGAACTAACAGGGACGATCCGGAAGACCCGGACAACTACATGGAAACTAGGCTTTACGACCGAGTGCAGGAATGTTATGAGCCAAGTCGTACAATTACCATGTTCATGTAGCACATCGCACGAAACTTGAACCCATCTGGAAATTTAGGGAATAACTCAGTAACCTCCGTGTAAAAACTCTGAGCAATATGATATTCCTTGGCCTTCACGTGCAGCGCTCCCTTCACCATCAACAGGTGCAAGATCCAAAATACATCTTGAAAGCTGTTCTGTTAAAAAAGTTCAAAATATCAAAATTTACTGAACACTTACATCTCGCAATAAGACTGAGAAACGATTATGACAATGCAATGACAGTGTTAGGTGATAGCAAAAATTAAAGTGAAAGTGGAAAGGAGAATAATTTGAAAGTTTTTTGTAAAAAGCTATAACTTTATGAAAACACTCTCAGGTTTGCCAAAATTTTAAGAACAAGTTTATGAACAATCTCAAGCTCAAACTCGTGCTCACATCTTAACTGTAAAGGCAATTTTCAACCAGAAAAATGATTTTGTGTATTAGGTAAAAAACAATTTCAGAACAATTTGAGGGTAATGCAGTTCCAAAAATTAAAACAAGGAGCCTCGCCAAAATTATCTGGTTGTTATATAAAGAAGCATGTGGTGGTCAGCCAAGAAACAACGAGATTGAAATTTTGAGGGATCCTCGGCTGTTTCCACAAATTGTCCCCAGAATGTGTTTTAGACACACAATGCAGGAAGAATCCAACAGCAGCTGCACACCAGTATGCACAGTGCTGTCTAATGTGAAAAGGAGCTTATCGCTGTGACTGTGAAAATGAGCACAACGCTGTAACAGCGATAATGAGTGACATCGATGCAACAGTAATATTATTAACAGTGCAGTAACAGTGATGCAAGTGCCAGTACTGTTACAGTAATGTGGTCATCGATGTGACAGCGATGTGATTTTTATACAGTGCTATCAATTCACATCAATGTTTTCACTAGTTTGTACAGCGTCAGTTCACATCACTGTTACATTGCTGTCAGTTTACATCGCTGTTACAGTGCTGTCAGTTTACATCGCTGTTACAGTGCTGTCAGTTTACATCGCTGTTACAGCGCTGTCAGTTTTCATCGCTGTTACAGTGCTGTCAGTTTACATAGCTGTTACAGCGCAGTGTACATCACTATCGTAACGCTGTCACTTCCATTGCTGTCACATCACTGCCGATACCATCACTGTCACAGCGATTTCAGTGTTACTGCTGTTACAGCGTTGTAATTGCCATCGCTGTAACAGCACTGACCCTGTCATCACTGTCACACTGCTGTCACTTATACTGCTGTCACATCGCTGTTAAAAAGCATCGCTGCCACAACAGTGTCAACATCACTGTGGCAGTAATGTTATCAATTATCGCTGTTACACCACTGTCAGATTCTAGCTGTGTAGTACGTAATTGTCTATAAACTTAACTTTGTGGGAAAACATCACCAAATGATAAAGTTAACAGATCCACAAACACACAAGTTTCAAAAGGTATGTGTTCCAACGCCTACTCTAGGATTACATACCGACTGGCCGGCTTGAAGATGGGCATCCACAAGCTCCATGTACACAGAAACTCTGTCGTTGTTGGTGATGGCGATGTTCTTGCTTCGCTTACCAGTCTTCGTCTCAGGCACTGAAATCGATTCTAAATCAGTTAAAATTGCCAAACAAAATACTTTATATAGGGTCGTGACAAATGATTTGATAGACCATAAAATATGTCAAGACCGGGGACCGTACTTGTGCTGCCAAAAACAATGCCTGTATGGATTATATTGCATCATAACAAAACAATCTGGGATTAAACGTACATTTGCAACCAAGATACTTTGAGAACGTTTGTTATTAAAATATTGTCTCCAACTTATTAACATCACAGTGCAGTCTTATTGAGACAATCTGAAGTTTTACACTTTTTTTTACTGGAGTAAGAAATTGGAATAATTATGGTGCCCCATTTTTAGGAGTCCACGTGACAAAAAGTAGCTTTCCATCTTGAATAAGCCAGTTTCCCAGTCATGCGCAGAGCAAAGTGAGGGTTTTGCTGGTGGTCACAATCCCTGGTTACATTATTCTGTGACATTTTTAAGGTTTTATCTTTTACCTTCTTTTGAAAAATAATCGATCTCTTTTCTTTTTTAACCCAACCTGCCATGCTTCCAATACGTGTGGCCCGCCAGCTGAAGCCCTAAAGTTGTTCTGCGCACGGTTGGGAAAGTGGCTTATTCATTGGGTGTCAAGAAAATTTTGCAAATGGTCTATAGGCATGCGCAAAGAACATACTGGGTTTCTTGACACCGGGTAGGTTCATTGCAGCGGTGAGAGTCTTGACAGCTTCGTGTGCTTTCCCCATCTTCTTCTGCACTCGAGCCTTGATGAGGTGATACAGAGGGGCTTCCCTCACCTGAGGAGGCGGTGCAACAGGGTTCAACAATAACAACAACAATCTTTATTTGACCCATTTCTACATATAATTACAAACTAGCGGTTACCACAGGTAAAGATAATGCTGTCGAGAACCCTCGCCACGCACGTTGTACAAAACTGGTGGTTGGCGGGGTGGACACCATAGCCAGCAGGGGCAGAGAGAAACACGTGGTAGAAATCTGATGTGGGGGGACCAAATAGATGGCAGGGGCAGAGGCTGGAAAACGGAAGGAACGAATCCACGCCAAAATGTTGAAATTGTACGCTCTCACATGTCACCAGACCTTAGAAATTTGGGCAATGAAAGAGAATATGAGCTGTCTCGCTTCGCTCGATAACAGTTATAATAAAATAAGATAAATTTAATTAAGTAGGGTACAGAGCGTCCAAGAAAACCATAAGGGCTTGTCTAGGTTGGACAACCTGTGTTAATGAACTTAGGAGGGAAGAGAAATAATTAGTACCGGTCGTTCACACATCAAAGGGCTATAAACTTCCAGGAAATTTCTAGGACAATCCAGGTCTTATTACATTGGAATTACAGTTCATTCATGGATTACAAAAACATTGAAAAAAAGGGTCTATTTTATTAGCTTAAAAATCCAGGACTTTTTCGCAATATGGCTAAATTTCAAACACCTTACCTCAAAGTTGTAGCTGAGCCCGACCTCCAAGGATTGCTCAGCCAGTTTGTAGTTATCCTGTTGGAGATGGATCTACAAGGAAAAAGTAAACAGCATGTTACGTTCTTGAGTTTATTATATTCCTTAATTCCACAACTTTGCCATATATATATTAGTATAAACTTAGTTTAGAACGTCCATAACCTAAAATTCTGAAAACGTCCCGACAATTGATGGATCATAAAGCTATTTGCCGTGAATTGGCGATAACTTTACTTCATCACTTTCCGTGACCAATTTTGATTTTCCAGGTTTTCCAGGTCTGGGTTTTGAAATGTTGGATTTCCACAACTTTCCGGGTTTTTTGTGACCCGTACGAAAACTCTGGTTATAAAATATTGGAATTACATGACTTTCCGAATTTTCTATCACCCGTATAAACCCTGGTTATCGTCAACGGGTTTGACTTCCAACATAAATTGGTCTTCAGTGTTCTTAAATAGATAACGAAATCGCAAATTGATGTAAGAAAAACAATGCATATCTTGACCATCAAGGCAAAATACGATCCTAACAAACAACGAGAGAGTTAACTGATCTTTCACAACTGTTTTACCTGCGCCATGAGTAGATGTGCATCGGAAAACGTGGAATCCTGCGCCAAGCAGTGGCCCAGCATCGCTTTAGCTGTATCGATTTCACCTGCAGAAAACAAGTTAAAACGATTTTAAATCGCAGCATACAACACTCCCCCATCGTTGTAGGCAAATCCATTTCTAGTTCATTTGCTCCTGAACAACATTAATGTCGAGTTCAACTAAATACCAGTTTATCACTAAGTGATGATCCCATATACACCTAATGAGTTAATAACATGACCCCTGATATAGTTTATCACTATGTAATATGTAGATCCCCTACACACCTGATAAGATAGTACTTGGCATGATCCCTGATATAATTTATCAGGTCGTCCGTCCCCTACACACACGAGTTTGAAATGACCCATGTTATAATTTATCACTAATACATCCCCTACACACCTGATAAGTACTTGACATGACTCCTGATATAGTTTATCACTAGGTCAGTCCCCTACACACGAGTACTTGAAATGACCCCTGATATAGTCTATTACTAAGTCCGTCCCTTACACCTAAGATGAGCCCTGATACAGTTTATCATCAATGAACTGCAACCCTTACTCGACTACAACTTACTCATCTAAGAGATACTTCACCCTGGCCACTGGTACTGTCAGTGCATTTCCTACAATGTACACGCACCTGAAAGGTATTTGACCTTGGCCATAAGGTACAGCCCCTCCAGTAGCCCTGAGATGCTCTTGGTTATGGGATCCAACACAGCTGCGCAGCGCTTCAGTAGTGAAGGTACTGGTTGACCTGGGGCTTGGGCCTTCAACAATGGCAAGTTTAACGTACAAAAATTAAGGACTCGAAAATTTAGATATTTTAAAAATTTTATTGAAACATGTTTCCATAATTAATTCATGTCATGCTTTTTTAAAAGATGAATAAGGAAAGTTGTAGTACTGTGACCTTAAACAAATAGGTTTTGAACTTACCAATCTCTACTACTTGTTATTTTCTGAAGTAACTGTACATTTATAACATTTAGCTAATCCAACATTTAGACACGCTAGCTCTTCGATGCAAAACCATGTGGCCAACTTCTAGTCAGGCTCTCGTTTTCAACACCTTCGAGGAAATCTGCATTACGTAATCAAACCTATTGGACTTTCACAACGAAAGAAATTTTCGAGATTCGGAAGCATACTCATTCAACCTGAGAAGCAAACTATTTTTAAGCAGAAAATCAATCTCTTTAATGAATATATTAATTGCTTTTCTGTACATGATAGTTTATATGCCCAAACATATTTATCAATACATGACTTACAGCTTACTGTAACTGGCGATAATTTTGAAACAGACTAAAAACTTTGAGAAAATACAGTGAAGCTTTTACAAAAGCGAAACATTTTTTAAGTCTCGAGATTAAAACGTACCTCAGTTGGTGCAAACAGCAAATAGTCTTTGATAATTTGCAGTAGGAAATCAGGGTTCATTTGGACGAAATACTTCACTCCCAATGGAAGACCCTAAAAACACGAGGTTTAACAGTTTATTCAATAAATCGATATCAGAATACAGTACTTGACGTTTTAAAGAGAATGGAGGCCACCCAAGTAACTTTTTCCTGCTCTGTGTTGTTGTCAACAAAATAATACTAATTTGGGTATCAAAATGGAAACCTTGCGGTGGTGCACTTAGTTGAAGAGCGCTCTATACGCAAGGCGCAGAGCATAAACTATATTAAAAGGTATGAAAAGTATAAAACGGGATAAAACTGTTAAAATGGATATAAATGTTCAAAAATGGATAACTGTAACATCGATGTTTCACGCACTAGGCGATCATCAGACGATGTCAACAGTCATCATTCTGATGATCGCCTAGTGCGTGAAACATCGATGTTATAGTTTTATCCTTTTTTGAACACAGTTTTGAAAAACTGCAACTGTTAACACATCAATAGTTAACTGGCCACACGAAAAGGTCACAATCCGCACTTGTGGAGTTATACCAAAGGTGCGCTAATTGTCGTAGTTTGCAGTTAGACTAGCCGAATTCATATTAGAAGACGAGAAACCCATCTAAGAGAGAAATCCGTCTGACAGAGATCCGTCTGATATAAATTCAAGGACAAGAAATCCTTTGTAGAAAACGCGACTGATATAAATTCAAGACGGTTAAATGAGATAAGAAGTAAGACTGGTACCAGTCCTTTTACTTGTTTGTACGCTAAAATCCGTCCCAAGTTACTCGTCCAAATGCGGCTTTCTCATCCAGACGAGTTTCTCGTCAAGCTTTTCCGTCTGAATCGATGGGAAAATTAAAGGAAAATTTAAAAACGGGAAAATCGTACTCTGCCGCATTCATATTAGACGAGATTCTCGCATGAAGACAGCTTCCCGTCTGAGGCGGGTTTCCCGTTTATAATAGGAATTCGGCAATTAACAAAACTGCTGTGTTTTGCAGACATTAATTTTACCTCTAAACCTCATATTGATTGAGAAGTCTTACTCTGTTCTCGGCGTTTGATACTAATATTAGAGAGATTCACCACCACGTATACGTGAAACGGCAAACGGTAGGAATGGAAACTTGTCAGAAAGAAAATTATTTGCAGTAGTGCTTGCTAAGACTGCACAACGTTCCCGATCTTCGCTAAGGACCTAAAATAAGAAGTTTCCGAGAAAAAATGGACTGCTATGCAGTCCAGACCAACAGAAAATTTAGTCGCAAGATCGTTCCTGCCGTTTGCCGTTTCACGTATACGTGGTGCTAAATCTACCATGAACGTCAACACTCTCGACACACGATCAAGGCTAGAGAGCGTTATTCTTAAAGTTTGCTACATTATTTGTGATGTCAACGGAAAACTCCTAACAAGTACAGTAGGCTGAAAATATACCTTGAGCGAACCAAAATGAACATCAATTGCTTCATTTAACAGTTTCATGACCTCTTCTTCTGGTTTTTTCTTCTTTCTAAACAGAATGGAACTGAGATAAGACAACTCCTGAAAGGAAAAAATGAAATTGAGACTTGTCAGAAATAAAGGCTGTTATTAAATGTTTAATTAAAAAAGGCAAATTAAGAGATTCACCCGGATTAACTCTTAAATAAAAGAATGAAATATATATATGTGTTTATAAGATATGATATGATCTGCAGAAGTACCAACGGTAACCACAGCCGTGAAATGGTAACAATATTACACTCAATAGCACAATAAAATTTGTCAAGTTTGACATATCTCCGAGATGTAAACTTGTCAAAAAACGAAACACTTAGAGCAGATGGAGAGATAATTATCGTAATTATTAGATTGTAATTTGTAGATGAAAAACCACTTGTCGAAAAGCTGCAATATATTTTTCAACTCGAAAAAACATTTCTTTCCACATATTTTGTACATAAACTAATATCTGAAGTTAGCATTTCCTATAAAATGGCTGCCCTGAAACGCTATCTATAGTTTGGATCTGCTGCAGAAATGATGTCAGGCAACTTTATCAAAAACTTACGGCAGATTTCCCAATTGATTGTTGAATTTCATTTAAAAATTCAAGTTGTTGTTCAGCATCTTCCAGTTGCCCTTCGATTAACTGGCATTTGATAATCCCTGAAAAGCAAAATTGAATTAATCAGTTAATGCATTCCAGCCAAAAAGGAATGTTAATTTCCAGCAAAGAAGAAACAAAACTGTCAAAGGCTGAATGCAGGTGCACATAATTTCACAGAGAGCAGAACGAAAAGAGAAGAAAGAAAATATCAAAACAAAAACTGAAAAAAGCCTGATAAAAATACCTGAGAAATTTAAAAATAAAATGTAAGACACGATATATGACAAGATAAGATGAGATAAACCTGTTCGAAGATCTGCAAAGGATGTCGCGATGTCTTCCAGAGATTTTACAAATTGTTATTACTCTTCTAAAGACTTTTTGAAAACTTCCGGAGGTTTAAAATATTTTCAAAGATTGTCAAAATCTGTCCAAAGTCTTCTTGAACGTTTTCTGATTTATCAGAAGATTTCCACACACTTTGGTTAAAGATTTTCCGAAAATTTCTTATGACTAACAAAGATTTCCGGACTTTTCCGAAGACAGATAACTATTAATAGGAGGGAGGTCATTTAACTCATAAGCGCGGTATACAAAACACCGCCAAAGCCTCAAAAAGACAAAGAAACCACCAATAAAACTAATCTTCTTTCCATTTTGTTAAAACCAACCTGTCAATGCCGGTACACTGGTCTCATCTAGCTTCATTGCTGTTCGAAATGCCTTCATTGCATCATGCACTCTGCCATGCATGATAAGCTGGTTGCCAATCTGTGGATATAATATATTTTATGTTGTCATACAGTTACAAAGGTATAATAATAAGAAAGATACACTGAACTTATCTACCGTGCCGCTTTATTCCCCTTTATTCCAAAACATACTGAGATAGCTAGTACAATTCTACATTTATGATATTACTAGTTGGCTGACAGACCACTCCCGATGCTTACCTTCAATATTTGTGTAGAAACTCTCCTCCGAACAGTATGGAGCTCTCTAACTGAATTATAAACTACCTTAACTAAATAACTGCCGTCTAGCACTGGTGTTGCAAGCAGATGGAATTGATACCGAATCTATACAAATACTATCAAAATATCGTGCATAATTTGTCAATACACATCTTAAACTGTATAACAAAGATAATTTACAAACTTCAATCAGCACGAGTTTGTACCTCTGTCTGGTATTCCGCGCTGTTTGGGGCGAGGGACTGAGCTCTTTCTACCAGAGTTACAGTCTGTTGTAAAACCAGATTGTTACGGCCACACTGCAATAGCAACAAGGCAAAGAAACTAAGATTGCGTGGTAACCATTACAGTAAACAGAGGTGACACAAAAACAGTATTCAAAAGATCTTTATATTGTAATTTTCAAGATTGTGTCGAAGTTTTGGGTAAGTCTTTAAAAGTTTACTGAACTTGTTGAAGGCGGAGAAAAGGTTTTACAGGTGCTCCCAATTCAAAATGAGTTTTAAATTCGTAGTCCTAAGTGCTCATAGTAAATTCATGCAGGACAAAATAACTTCAAAAGTAAATGTGCTCTCTCAATACCACTAAATATCGGGAAAATGGTTCAAATTTATAATCATTTGCTTGCGAGTCTAACTTTTTCATTTCTTCCACCGAGGCCATCCCGGGCAATATGCAATATCGTACAGTTGCTTTGATTCGAGTTTACGAACTTCATGTCTGTAATTTGAAATCTACAGTGATGTTTATGTTCATGTTGCTTTACTTCCATTGAGTGTAAGTACTAACTAAGATAATTTCTTTGTTTTTGTGTCACTGAATAACTTCCCAAGTTCCAAAAGTTTCTCAGCCAAAATCTAATGTGGTATGTACAGTACCACATATCCATGGACATTTAGCCGTTGCAAAATAAATATCTGTTAAGTTGCAATAAATAGAATTAACTAACACATGTGAACATTATGCAACAAACATGACCATAGTTCATGCCAGATAGGAAAACACTCACCATCCGGCTGATAGATTGGGAAATATTGTTGTAAAGATAAGGATTTTTTGGCTCACATCTGTCAATGGTTTGTATCAACTCTACCAGTTTGTCCGAGGCCTACAAATTAACAGCATCAAAATCCTGTTTAGCGAACGCCATAACTTTGTGTAAATCCTTTCTTTCTATAGATAGTTTTTTTTTCTTGAATCCAGACATTTTCTTGGATTCCTGAAGACTTTGTCCAAGGTTACGCGTATTGTCTTGGATCCTGATCGTTATCTTATGTTTAGACCTTTTAATGGCTACAGATTATTTCTTGAAGTCAGATCATTTTCTTGGATATATCTAGTTGTTATCCTTTTCTCTAGACAATTTAAATCTTTTTATGGATCTCCACCCTTTCTTTGATCGAGGTCATTTTCTTGCAACCAGATATTTTCGGTTTTCTTATAACAGCACTGTTGATAACATCTGATCTTGGATTTAAGTCAAGCCCATGCCATGTTTTCTTGGATCCAGGCCTTTTTCTCAGACCGAGGCCTTTTTTTCTTGTATCCGAAACTTTAGATTGCATTTAGTCCTGTTTTCTGGATCCATACCATTATCTTGGTCCCAAAACCTTTTTTGGGCTCCAGCCTTTTTCATAAATCCAAGCATTTTTCAGTCAATTCTTTCTGCTCCTTGGATCCCTACCCATTTCTTGACACTAATCGAATTCTTGCACCTCAACTTCTTACTCTGACACTTATATAATTAGACCAAAGCGTTTCCCCTGATCTAACTTGTCTCTTTTAATAGCAGTAGTACAGTAGTTATTTCACATCCAGGGGTATTTTTCAGAGTTTCATTTATATTGTTCACGCCCTCTCAAATTTGAAAATTAGGAATTAGAATGTATACAGTACTTAAATAACCACTGAATCAATAAACTTATAAGTCTCTCACATACTTCGTGATATTGCCCTTCTCTGCAGATAATGTGGAGCAATAACATCCGCTGGGCCTCAATGCAGTTTCTGTTCACACCAAGTGCCCTGAATGGTCAAAATAGGAAAAACTGTCACTTGTTCTCAATAAAATCAACTAGAAACTGAGCGCCACATGCTGTACTAACCTGTGTGCAGTCTCTGCCGTCTGCTCCCAGTCCTGCAGGGCCAGCTGCAACCTCATCTTCTCAACCAAACTTGGCACAAAATCAGAATATGACACAACAGCCTGCAGGTAATATTTGGAAGATATTGTTCAAAAACACCTTGCAACAAAAGAAAATGGAGGATTTACCAAAAAATATCACATTTTTACGGTATTTGGTGTGACCTGGGCACTTTCCATTAAGCCAACTGTTCCAGTTTGAAATTCTGGAACTTTTCCATGTCAAATAGAACAGTTTTTCCACTCGGTGGAAGAGCTGCAGTTTTTGATTGGCCAGTAAGCTTGCTTAAGTCTTGTGTGTCATGCAGTTGAAAATGAAAGTTTGTGCAAATGGAAAACGCTGTTCCATTCTAACCAGTAGAATTGGAAAGAGTAGATTACCTCTACAGATAATCTGTCCGTTCCGTAAAAAAATTCCACTGGAATAGTTCGTTCCATTTGTCATTCCAACAAGTTGAGTCGAAAAATGGAGCTAAATGGAAAGAACCCTGGTCTCCAGTGAAAAGGCGATTGTGAACCTTAAATATCAAAACCACTGAAACTTTCAAAAAAATGTAATGACATCAATAGTAATATATACCATATTCTGAAGCACTGAGAAAAGTATTTACATGACCATTCAAGAGATATATACAATGTTGAGAGATAATTCTATTTTATGCAAACTATTTTCTTTTAATTATTCCTTGCATATAGAGCACCCCCAAGGTACCAGCTACTACAGGTACATTTGCCAAAATATCTTTCACCTTGAATCTTGTCATAAGTACAGTGTTCTAGCTAGGCCAAAACGAGAGGGCGCTGCGCCCTGTCGTCAGTTTTCTCAGCGCCCTTTGGTTTCCGTGCAGTGCCCCATCATTTTCTCGTCACAAACCTTTCTTATAATGCAAAATTGTAATACATGTAAAGTGCAAGAAGTTGTAGGTTTTCACTTGATATTTCTGATATTTTTATGCACAATCGAACGATCGCTGTCAAAACAGTATAATTCTGAGCCAAATTATTTATTATTGAATGGTAGTCACTCACTTTATTATATTCATAATGATTATTAATGATATGTAAATTTGAGTGCCCTTTCGTTTTCTTGGCTAGCTAGAAAACTGTAAGGCTTGTTAGGTAAAGTCTTGCACACTGTTCTACAGTGTTCTTGGAACATACCTGATTGACAACATCAAGTGCTCCACTGAAGTTGTTTCTCATTTCCAAGAACTTAGCCTGATCATAAAAACATAATAAATCATTACAACAAGTACATATTCGTCAGTAGATTCATTACAGTTTACAAAGATCCATCTGGTATAATAAATAAATCAGAAGTTCCTAAAACAGAAGCTACGTGGAATCTAAGCTCCATTGCTTAAGAGCCAATGCATGCTGGGACTAGAAAGAACACACGGAAAAACATATCATATAATTATCTTCAGACACACAAAATGAAGTCATCTGTTTCATAACAATTTCTCACCTTTCCAAACAAAGCATCAATGTTTTTTGCTGTCTCTGGTCTGTATTGAATAACAGCATTAAGTTATAGATCAGTAATTCAACCAACCAGTGCTCTGAATTACGTATCAAGTGAGCATGCATACAAGCTTTGCATACAGTTTTACTGATTTCTCCACGTTCAAAGATAATAACTCAATAAAAATAGCAATGTTCTAATCATTAAAAATCCCCCCAAATTATGGTATATATACAATATATATTTCATCTTTTATCTCTCATCCGAGGCTGATGCTTCTGTTGAGATTAATGAGACCAGGCATTTCACTAAATGCTATTGTAGGCATAATAGGGGATGTATATTATGACATCACTTTACTTGGATTACACATACATGTCGCCGATCAAATTAGAACTACAACTTAATTTAAAATTCGGCCAAACACAAATTATTTGTGATTGGGACCTAGAGTTGCACTGCAGGCTAGTACAATGGAACCCCGTTAATATGGTCACCAACGGGCCGAAAAAATTTGGCCGTATTAACGGGGTGGCCGTATTAACGGGGTAGGGTCAAATTTCATGACTTAAGGGTCATCATAATCCGGACAAATACATCGCAATCACACTTCCTGCCTGAGCAACTGTTCTCTTTAATAAACAACTGGAATGTAGATATAATTGTAAACAATACTTGAAACCTCACTCAGTACATACAATACTGCTAAAAATCGGCTAATAAACCGTCACAAATGCAAAACAAAACAAGAACAGAACATTTTTCTATTATAATTTAGCGCGAGTGGCCGTATTAACGGGGTGAAATTATAAAGGATTATACTGTTCGGGATTTCAAAATGTTGCCGTTGGCCGTATTAACGGGCGGGGTTTCACTGTAGTGTAAAAGCTTGTTCCAATATAATCAATCACTTGAATTTAGTTATTAGAGATTGTCAGCGCAAACGGTGAACAAAGAATGCCACGGGAACTATAGCAGAGAGATTCAGCTGACCAATTTTCTGATTATAGCCACCAGATTTATGTTTCGGAAGTATTTTCTCGATAAACAGCAGACTAAAAATCAAGATGGTTTTATTTGTGAGTTGATCTTACCATTAATTGTAAAAACTACAGTGGCAATTAAGTGCAGGGAATGAAAATCACAATACAACAAGGATTTATTAGGCCATATAAGGATCAAGTCACACGATACGGCAACTGTATTGTGTAACTCCCTCCACGTCTCCTTTTATTGAGAGAGACCCACGTGTCGTTCAAATTGTCCTATGGGATTTTGAATGTTTCAGAACTGCACGACAAACGACGCAAAACGAGGTAAGCGCGCCTTATTTAGGACTGGAACTGTTCAAACAATTGCATTTTAATTTGGAATTTTTGATTGCGACATTATATCGCAAGCGTTAATCGTGCCCTACCGAAACGGCTTCAAGCTTCTCTGATACCTCGCTTGCGAGCTAGTGACAATGGTATCGTCCAAATTGACCTTGGGGTTTAACCTTTTAATATACATACTCTGTACATATTTCGAGGCATAAAAACTGAAAAGGAATTCAAACTTATGTTCCCATTTCACCAAATGTCGATTCTCAATCCAAAACCTTTCTTTTCTTGATATGTCTGCATTCTTTTAACACCACTCCGGGTTTTCCAATGAAACAATATGCCCTCAAAAAAGTTTTAACATTCAATTAACTTTTGGCTTTTCGTTTTCTTATATATTTATTGTATCCATTTTTCTTGTGTTATATTTTCTGGCCCACTGTGGTCTGGTTAGGTTACAGACGACATACATATTCGCTATTCACGTTACCTTGAATATGTTGAAGCAGTTTGACGTTCTCCTCTATCACATGCAGCTGTTTGTGAGTATTTGGATCAGGGCACACCAGTTGTATGGGGCTGTCAGGTAGGACCCCAGAATGGGCCTTCCTCGTGGAGGGGATTTCCTTGCCGGACGTTTCCTGCTTGAAATGCAGCCCCTTGTCCCTCTCCACGCTGTCCTGCTTCTTCTGCTGGCTCCTGTTACCTGGGCCATTATTATACGTGATATATCAAGTATTGAACAGTTACTCAACGAGGCGGCGTTTTCTCGATGTTTACAGATCACGTGATAGATAATATCACGAAGTCAGATAACTGTTTTATGGTACATCCACATATCAAGGAGGCTATAGATAATAATTGTTTCAAAATAGTATGTCTAGAGCATTTGCATGCAGCATCTCAATAAGGGCGGCCAGGTACTAACAATTTTCATGTTCCTTGTATGTCCTTCACATACCATCAAGGTAGCCAGCCCTTTTCGTCAATTTAAAAAGTCGACTTTTCTAAAAGCCAACTCTGAAAGACAAACGTCGATTGAAACTAACTTAAAAATCCAGGTACTAAGTTTATTAAATTTGGTTCCAATTATCATTAATGTTCGGTTCCTTTTCATACCTTTTTTGGTTGTTAAAATTTCTCGAATATTTTCGGACAGAGTTTGTTGGAGCCTTACCAGCACAAGTCTTGTTGTATGTGTGTGTGTGTGTCGTGTGTATTGGCGTGTGTGCTCAATGTGTGTACACGTTTACACTATACCTGATAGGATTTTGTGCCGACACGGATACAAAGTCGTTGTGTTGCAGTGTAAACAGGATAGGTTTTTGCAGCAAAAAATCCTATCCTATATATACGTCACATATCACTTTCGAAAGTCGTTAAACAGAAGGACTATCCGCTATGGTTTTTACAACGACGCAAAAGCTATCCGATATAGTGTAAACGAAGTCTGAAATATAACTGAAACACTATTATCAATTCAGTTTTGTGACGTATCAGCAAACAATAAAATATATAAAGAACCGTCTATAGATTATTAAACTCACCCCAATTCCCGCTCAAAGTCAGAAAACTTTTCCTTTTGCAGCTACATTTTTGTGAACTCACTAAATTGTGTAAAATGAATATGCCTGGCAGGAAAACGAGCTACTCTGAATGATTTCCACATGCTCGAAGTTTGCGTAGTATTAAGGTGGTTCCTAACTGCTTTCCACTTTGCGATGCCACTGAACTTTACGAAAGGCTTTCTCATATATCATGATGGGTTCGTGCCAGTTTTTGTTATCTGGTGTTACAAAAACTTTTCAGCTTATCAACCCTTGTACTCTCATTCGGAAATTTTGTTTCCATGACAACTTGACAGGGCCTTAAATACACCCTATATTTGGCATTTGACTGCATTTTGCAGAAAAAGTAGTCGGTGAACCTCCTCTTTTATTTGCATCAAAATTGTTCGCTCATCAAGGAACATTCTTAAAGAAAGTTTCAAAAAATGGCTGTCAACAGGTTTTTGTGCCACTTTAACATTTCAGAATATTAAGGTGGCGCCAAAACTTCTTGACAGAATTTTTCAAAAAATTCCTTAATTGTGCTCCTTGGTGTGCAAACAATTTTGATGCAATAAAAAAGAGGTTCGCCGAATATTTTTTGTGTAAAATGCAGTCGAATGCTAGAAATAAGGTGTATTTGAAGCCCTGTCAAGTTGCCATGGCCACCAAGGAGTACAAGGGTTGAGAAGCTGTAATGTTATTGTAACATCAGCTCTCAAAAAGTGGCAGTTATCTTTTACTACAAAGGAGTAAGCCTTTCATAAAGTTCAGTAGCACTGTAAAATGGAAACCTTAAAAGCGACAAAACTGATCAATGTCGGCGCGATCTAATCTGACGTCTTGGATGGGTGGGATTTTGCGACTCGACAAGAATCTGACACACCACCGAGATTTAGACAGTGTAATTACTAGATAATTAACGTGCCTTGCACTATAAATATGTCAACTAGTCAAAAAATATATGCAATTGCTTTAACTGCTATAACATCCTGTGTCAAGTGCTATCAGTACAATATTTTGCCAAGTTATACAAAATTTTGACACAAAATCGGTCAGTATCCCTAACAGAAAAATCCCAAAAGCTCACCACTTGTGTGTTGCGTTGTTCCGTTTGCTGTAGTACATATGACGAAGATGGCGAGTAAAAGCCGAACTTTCTCGGGATCGAGTCCTGAAAGCCCTGAAACGTTGAACATTTCTTCTCCTTCAACTCAGCTGCTTTTCAAGTTTCGCTCCTTTTTCTTTAAAGGACTGTTGATTGGTTGAAAAGCTACGACCCTTTACCAATCAAATCGTTCGAAAGAACAACTTCGACCCCAGGGCAGCTCGTTCACTTCTTTTCAAAATGGCGGACGAAGGTTCTTCGCAAAAACTTGATGCAATTCCGGAGGTAGAGATCGATCACAACGGACGATTCAAGTACATTTTAATCAAAGTTACTGACCAGGTGTACAAGGTGTCGAAACACATCGTCAGAGGATATGACTGGGCAGAGTATCATGGTAAGGACCCACAGATTTGAGACCAGCTTGGTCAGTAGATCAGTAATAAAACTAAAAGTGAAAGTAGTATATTTAACAAGCTTTTAGATAGCGGACGAGGTGCGGAGCACCGAGTCGGCTATCATAAGCTCATGTCCAACAAGCGTGAGTGGAATAATTGTTTTATTAAATACCAAACACTGGATAAAAATATCTCGAACTTTATATTCTA
>JAOEHT020512246.1:0-16670 GCA_025448195.2 Parazoanthus atlanticus | reverse complement strand
AAACTCAATTCCTGAGAAAGAAGGGGGCAGGGGTGGGGGTGCAACCCACTGTGGACTAGCCAGTGAGACACTAAATGTTTTTGATTTTGTACCCTGTTGTTCTTGTTGTTGTTGTTGTTATTATTATTATCCAAGTGTTATTACTACAACGATTTTTATTCTCGTCTTATTATTATTATTATTACTATTAGTAGTAGTAGTAGTACATTAGTATATTAGTATTATTAATATTGTAGTATTCATAATTTTGCAAGCAAAAAGTTTTTGAAAATATATATTTTTTCTTTTAGTTTTAATTATTATTGCTTGGCAGCTTTCAAGTCCTTCATACACAACCATTTTAGCAAATAACTATATTGGACGTGTCAGGTAAAACCTAATTACTTCAGTTTTTTTGCCACACACGACAAGAAATGAAGTGATTAAAACAACAAATCCTTACGTGGTTAAATACAAGCGATGATTATTTTCAAAAAGTAAAAAGAATATATTTTAACTTTAAATCAATATCCAGTTTTCGATCAAGGTTTACAAAAACAAACAAAAAAAGGTCACAATGGTAACTCAAGCTATATCCAGGACAGTATCTACAATCTGCAAACTATTCATAATACTTATACAATATAGTATTCAATGCAATAAAGGCATTCACAGAGCGGAGAACAATTAGCTGAATTAATTATGAATTGGAGATAGCAGTTTGTAATTAGAAATCTTCGTGTATAGTCACTGTCTTTCAAATCTGACAATGTATAAGTAATTACTTTCAAAAGAGACTATTCTCAAAGAAAAATTTGACTTTCAAAATCTGACAAAGAAAAGTGAGTTTAAAAATGTCTGTCTGTAAAGATCTAAATTGAATTAGTCCGCGGCACGTCTAATAAGTGAAATCGACCAAACCATAATTTCTTTCATGTAAACATTGGCTGTCAGTCAAGCGCTGTGACAGCTACACTCGAGTGGGTTTCCTGAAACAGACACACAGGGAAAACACCAGAAGTTTTCTGCTTCCTCCGAGCACCGTGTGTTTAGTGTTTGTTGTGGAACACTCTCCGTCATTATCTTGTACGTATAACAAAAGAACACATTCACGCAGTGTTCTGGTGGGTTTTTCATTAACAACACACATTCTAATGTTTTATTTTCGTGCGCGATTTGTTTTGCTCTATCGTATACCGAAGTAAAAAAGTCGCCAGCCGAGCGAATGACAATACGTCAATAGGCCTCATAAAAATGCCTTGCTATTCGTGTTATTCGCCATAATAATCAAAAGCTCTGACGCATAGAGGCAAATTAATGGCTCTTATTTTTAGCGCGATTTACAGATCAATATTAAACTTTCTCTGCCATTATCATTCACAAATCAGTCGGCCACTCTGGACAGAGTTGGAGCCGATTCGTTGATGAGAGTCGATAAAGATTACGAACTTGAGAATACTTCGAGACGGGTCACAACAAGTTCATAAACTCGCAGTATTATATGTCACAGCCGCGATGAAAAACAACCTCCGTGTTGAAGGTTTTAATTTTCCTATCCAGATAGTTTTGTGATTGCCCATTATTGAATATGTGATTTTCTCATTTCCGTAGGAACTGAACCCTTGTAGAAACACGAATTTTAAAGTGCGAAATTTTCATTGGTTTTCCCCAGCTCTGCTTTCACACTTCGTTCTCAAGATCCGATAAGAATCATGAATATTACATCTGATGGTAATGAGAGAAAATAATATATCAAGCGGGGGTTTGGGGGCAAAAATAAGTACAGGAAAATATTGTGAGATTTTGGTGGTTTTCCCGGTTGAAACTATGGCAATTGAAAAGCTCTCACAAATATACCGAGTCCCAACAAAGGACATGAGAACAACTGTTATTTACCCTCGCTTAAATATAAACATAAATTCAAGCTTGCTCTCACACTACGTCTAGTGTCTGAGGTTTTTCTTATTTTAGCGTTAAACCTTCGCGGGAATTGATCTTCGTGTAAAAATCTCTTAAAGTCTTGATACAATCTCCGATCTCAACAATTTGCCTACTATATTTATTCTCAGCCATCGAATGGACCACCACAAGAATTAACTGTTTGTCCTTTTTTAATATTTTATTTCCCAAGAACGAATTATTTCCCACAACGGAGTGAGCTAGGAGATTTCATGACAGTTCACGATTCCAAAGAGATCATTGTAAACTTGTCCGTATATTTTTATCCCCAATGTGAAACTATAAACTATTTACTGAATCTGGCTTCTTTAAAGTTTGTTATTCCGAAATGAAAGAAATTTCTCAAGCGTTGAATTTCCCCTACAACAAACTGCCGAAATTTGCCAAACTTGGTATAAAAAATAAATGAAGTGTGTATGTCTTGAAATCATAGACCATCGATCGGGGCAGGCCACATATGTACATAATATTTACATCTTTCTTAACAGGCAAAATTTTAGCGAATAAAAGAGCGAATATTGAAACCAGTTTATAATGAAGTATTATTTAAACCATTTCCAAACGTCAACGGAAATATTCTAAATCGCCCCCACAAGCCAACCATGTTTTGACCCGTACCTGTTCAAGAGCTTCACTGAATTGTTCGGCTTGGCTGACCACCGAATTCTCCTCCAAAGCTTGACTTGACTCAGACGCCGAGGATTTCACAACTTTTCTCAGGACTGAACCTGCCTAAAATTGATGTAAATGAAACAATTGTTTACAGCATACAAAAATAAATTCAATTTCTATAAATCAATGGAAACAACGCGCAGACGAATTTTTTTCCCCCCTCTATCGCACTCTCGCGGCACAGGAGACTCATTTGAGACACATTCACCGCGAGAATGCAATTCACCATTTCCGCTGTAGAATAATTTTTGTACCTGGTTTGATTTTAAGTCCACAACGATCCATGATATTGTCACAATTTCTTCCTCTTCGGCTTCACTTTCCACACTTTCACTTCGGGCGACTGTACAGTGAAAGCACACAAGCTTGTCGAATGAACCCATGTTAAACCAGTACCGGAATGGATCAACGATATGTTGTTCTGAGCGAGCGAGACCAACTCAGCCGTGTATAGAAGATCATGTGAGGAAACCGGCAAGTCTGCTCATCTGATTGGCTAAGGCCCAGTGTGGGGGTTGTCTCTTTTGCCACGTGGATTAAGAAATAATTATTACAGTCGAGTTTGTTCCGTTCGCCAAAACTGCACGACTGACTGATGCTTTTGCAGACCCGGCAACCGTAACTGTTGCTGTGCAATTCGGGGCACTATCAAGACTCTCTGAAGCGCAAAGAAATTAGAAAAACAACGTGCAAATTTTAATTTGAGGCAGCGATTACAAAATGTTAATTTTATTTTCTTGTGATGATGTGAGAAGGGCTGACAACTTCCAGTCCAGCAAAACTCTTGATGGAATAAGATCATGGTAAAATTCTGGCACCAATCCCTCTAGCAGATGATATTTATACTCGGTGTTTGGTGTGGATATTTTCAAGCAAGTTGGACCGCAAAGTGAATGATAATTTTTCACTTGCACCTGTGACGGTGCTAACTGATATGAAGAGAGAAAAAGAGAATGCCTCGCAGTTCCCTGCCGTGATATGACAGTTTTACGAACTGTACGCCAGAACTACTACTGTACAATTCGTGGTATTTATTTATAAAAATGCTGTAGTTTTTAAGAAATAATAATGATAAGGAAAACCCATCCGTTGTATTTATAATAGGTTTGAACGGCTGTGATTTTGCAAACTTGAATTTAAAGCGAGTGAAATTCTACTTTCGAAAAAACAGGTACGGTTTCCCGGGATTTGGACACCTGCTACAAGTCTAACAGGTTGACTTCTCAGTAAAGATTTCACAAGATATAGAAACGACTTGATAGAAACAAGAATAGACTGGCTGCCCAAATAGAACTAGAAACTGCCGGTGGTTCATTGTGAAATCGTTTCTAAAAAATTATATTTTCTTTCAACCAATAAAACGCTCAACTCGACTGATTAAAAATAATTGTTTGGAACCGTTGTTATATAAAAACCTCGAACAGCCGTTGCGACAAGCAAAAGCGGCCGAATGACATTTCAAAGACAAAATGGTGATGGTATATTTGAATTCAATCTTTTATATGCTAATAATTATCGTTTTTGTGGTAACGACTTCCTTTTGCTTTGTCACAAATAAATAATCTGGGGTCTTCGCAAAGTTGGGCCATGGGGGAGTTATGACGGAACTTTGCGTTTAAACTTTGACTTAATGGGAGTGTGATGTATGTTAAGACATTGACAGGGCATTTCATACAAAAACCTGACATTAGAAGATATTTGACGATGAGAGAAGTGATTGTATCACAAATAAAGCTCTTGTAATTCTACTTGTTGATGATATTCGGGGTATTTTTCTGTGATTCAGTCGTTACAAGCCATAATTCATAAATTACACGCACGTATGAGCAAAGAAAACTGAAACAGTTGAGCACTTCTCAGTCAGAGTTCCCTCGACTGCAAGCGAAACGAGAACCAGCAGCAACGACATTGATATAGGGCCGGTGCTCGCTACACCGTATGTAAACATCCGAATAAAACTCCCTTCTACTTTTGAAACTTTATCCTGTAAGCCGACAAATATGAAGCGAGCATTTCCTTTTGTGAACTACCGCCCTTGGGAGCTTGAGGGTATCTATAAGCAGGGAGCCTGAAATAAAAGTAGAATAAAACATGACAAACTCTGGCTTAATTTCGTATGTAAACAGAAAAAATAAACTGATCTTGGCACGTCCCGAATTAAGCACTCTCGCAAAAACTACACTTTGTGGCTTTTAAGGTGCGGCATTAAAATGCATTGACTAACATTTGAAGTCACTCAAGTAATGTCAAATTCAGTACAGGGGCAACAAAATATGCTTTTGTAAGGCTAGTCTCCGAACTATTATAATAAAGCATGAATTAAAAAGAGGGTTTATTCTCTAGTACTCTACGTCCAGTCCATAGATTAATTGTAACCGCTAAACAACAGACAAGGGTCACGACAAATTCAACAGTCATAGGTTTGTAGGTTTGAAGCCTTCTAACAAAAAATGTAATACGGACATAGAAACAAACTCGGGGCCAATTTTTAAACAGAATTAAAGCTTCTCTTGGTTCCTTCCGAAACATTCTAAAATGAATTCTTAGCGTTTACTTTAAAAATAAAAGTTCAGCGAAGGCGTTCAGTTTCTGTCTTTATCCACAAAGTATATGCGGATGTACGTCAAAATGTTCAAATTGAATTATAAAGGCGATTCGATGAACCAGCGCATTGGGAAACTAACCCTTCATTTGTCCTAAAACACACCACACACTAAGTGACAATCTGGTTACGAGGCAACCAAAGTTTTCGCAATGCAACCAGATTTCCTTGGATGTTAATTTCGAAAAAATTAAGCGCTTGACTTTTAGAACAGTACTGAAGCAATGATGAAGGCTAGCAATACAAATTTATTGACAAAAAACACTGCGTGGGATGATGCTTAAAATAATTTAGAATCGGGAAAAGAAAAGTGCCGCGAAATGAAGAAGATAGTGAAATGAGAAATCGTGTTATCTCTTGAAAGATCTCATACGAGCACAGTTTGGTTCCCGGAATTCAGCATACGACTACACCAAAGAGACAAATTTCGTGATAAAACTAAAGAAATAGTTTAAAAAGGATTGCGTTTCCTTGGGAAAGGTTTGTTTTGAATAAATTCGGCTGCTAAAGCTAAACAAACAGACAGAGATTGTTAATCAGCGTTTGACAGAGGCGAGGGAACTTAAAAGTCTCCGGGAAACGCTAAATTTATAAATTTTGTTCATCGTAAAATAAACGTAGTCTATACGTTGAACCATCGTTTCTACGACATAAATAAAAAACATTGCTGTCGTGAGTTTCAAAACAAAGATAAGAATGCCCCACTGATCTAACCTGGAAATCTTCGCGCGAAACATAAGTACAATATTTTCTATAAAAACAACTTCAATCAAACGCTCGCTATTCATAAAAGCATTACAAAACTTTAAAAAAACATTCATAGCACAAGTCGGCCCTGAATGCCGCTTTTGATATGTAGGACAATACAGAGCCACGAAGATTGGTCATCAAAACAATTAGGATACAATTAACGAAACATAAACACGTTATTTCGAAATGTAAGCGATCGAACAATACGTTAGCGAGCGAACAGGTCAGACAGAAATTGCCCCAGAAAATATAAGTGGATATGTCATCTGCTGTTGGGACCTTTCAATTCAGCCCGACAGGAAATATCCCGATAAGAAAGGCAGAGAATAATTGAGAAATCCCCAAAATCAATTGTTGTCACAAAGTATTCCGTCACAGTTCAAAACAATACCGCCCACACTGTGCGTTGACAGAATTCATCGCACATGTTTACCCTTAATGTCACGAATACTTCCCAGCGCCCTCTCATCCCCTTGAAAACTTCGACAACTGTTTGTCAAAGCCCTTCTTAGCAGTCGTGAAATCTATCGCTTCGCCCTGTCAATTTCACCAGTTTTTGGCCAGAAATCAATCGTGCATTTTACACCATCGACAAATCTTTTAACTGGATCAGGGTTTCGCCAAAAAAAGTGTGAATAGTTTAAAGAGGACTTATCTGATATAGGTCCTAGGTTCAAAACAATACTGACCGAGATATGGGCAATTTTAATTACTGTTCTGAAGCCAAGCCAGAATATCCGACGTCTTTCGTCTAGCCGCAAGCTTAATTAAATTGTTCCTGCAGTGTGTAGAAAATCTCGATGTAAACAGAATTAATATCGATATAAAGTTAGTTTTAACAACAAGCAGATGTACATTTATTTTCAAAGAGCAAAGGAAAGTTTGACTGAATGGCACGAAGATGAAGTGAAAAAGAAAATTAAAACCCCAAATTTCCTTTGCAAATAACATGATATCTCTAAAACCAAGGCGTTCCTTTCAGAAATATCTGTTAACAATGGTTGGCATACTTATCTCGGCCTCTCTCCATATCTAAGAGAGCTAACGCCTAGATTATGTAACACCAGATCTTTTCATTATACTACATACCAGCTATAAATTACCCTGAAACTAGATGTCTTTCTCGGGCAGAAATTGGAGTCAGGACCCACCCAAAACATGACAAGCAGCAGCTGAGTTGTTCCTCTGATACTTCAAAAATCTGTAGTAGTTTTTCGGTAATTGGCAAACAAAGACACCATAACAGTTTCGAGACATAATACAACAATGGTAGAAGTTTGGAGCCAGACAACAAAAAGTTTCCAGGAACTTTGAGACACAATGCTGGTACTTGCGAAATTGTCCCATGAATTAATCATGTACTGAGAGAGTTAAGACTGCACCAAGACAGCATGTGCTGGAATCATATATCAATATAACATCTGCTAAATTCAAAAACCGTCTAGCCTGCCATTTACGGGTTGCTAAACCCCTAAGAAAAAACAACAGCCAAGTCTATTTTAAACCCGCTTGTCTTACGAAACAGCTAGAGTCCTTGCAGCAATCATGTGCATGAAATGAAATTGAAACTGTAACGACTTTTATTACTGGTACTGGGTCCCGACAATCATAAACCTATAAATATCTGAGTCTGGTCCAGGCATTTCAAGGTATTGCCGCATATGGCCGCATTGCCTCTGCTATGGTTTAGCTATCGGTTTGGACATATCAAACAGGCTTCGCCCGGTTTTATCACTTAGTCTCTGTAGCCATATGGTAGAATTTAGCTGTAATTACGAGTATACACTGGCCTGCAACAATAAAAAGCGTCGAGAATTTCTGAGGATTCGATTATACACCCGAGTGCAAGAGGGTACACTCGCCAAAGAGAACTGAGCGAGGACGAAGGCCGGGGGGGTGGGGGAGATCCTCGGACACCGGGTACCGGAGTGGGGTTCGACAAATACAAGGAAACCCCATACCTTGATAAGCTACGTAAATCTATCATAGAAAGACACTGATAATTCGCTGATAAGTTCCCCAGCTAAACAAAAGTAGTGTGTGTTCCATCGAGACAAACAAACAGCTTTTCTGTCAAAACAAACTTGAAATTGTTTAAAACTGAAGTATAGGACACATTATCAAAGCACTGGTCCTCATTTTATTATCTCTCGACTCCTACTGTTTAGAAAAATATTAGGACATCCTTCTCAGACTGAGTTGCACGTGACATGCAAACCGGCCGCTGAGTTACACGTACTCAGTCAGCACAAAGACATTAGCTAAAACTTGGACCGCTGTTGACTTAGTTCAGAACGTTTTAATTCTCGTTGTACTTACAGTGAGCTAGAAGTTTCTTAAAATACTTGGCTCAAGTGGAAAAAAACAAAGACTTGGTTTTAAATTGTGAAAAACTATCACCAAATTCCCTATTTGTAATTTTTAGAAAAGACATCAGATGTTCACATCGACACTTTCACCGAAATCAATCTATTTGTCGATGGAACTGCGGAGCCGTTGCTAAGAAACCGAGACGTAGATTTCTGATTAATCCGATGCAAAAAATTGCCACATGAAAGTAAACAAAAGCCAAAGTGGTGAATGATGTCTAAATGTTGTTTGCAACTTGACCTTATTAAACTTTCTTTGAAAGATTTGAAGTGTGTTATTTAATAAAATGCTAATCAACACGTATCCACGAGTCAACATTTGAAAGAGTAAAAGAAGGTCAATAAACGAGATCGCAGTTTTTAGTTTCACTTAAATCAAAGTATAATGTAGAACAAAGTATTATTCAGTTACTGAAAATGTATTGTCCGAATTGTAGACGGAATGAAAGAAAAATATCAGTCGTATGATATGGCATAAACTCCGTCCTTTCAGTAAAGAATAAACACGGAAGTTCGCAAGCCTTTAAGTTAATTTACGAAATCAAATACATTGTACTAATATAACACAATATGATCAGCTCGGTTTCGATTAGCAAAATGCTTCAGAATTCACGCACAGTCCGCATGACAATAACACAAAGCACGTTTTATATCCACATTCAATTGCCTGACCGCACTGAACAGAACAATAAGAACTAGACTACGAGTAATCCCTATTCTCCCTCTTGAATTTGTCGAACGAGCAGAGGAAAATCGAAAGATGCAATGGAAAATTGAAACTGAAAGGGCACACGAGCCGGCGCGCGAATATAACAAGCGCGATTTGAGACAGGAAAGAAAAATAATCTCCCCCCCCCTCCCCTTCCCACTTGTTGTTCACGTGTGCAGCCATCTTACGATTTTCCTCTGCTTGTTCGATGAGCTCAACAGGGTTTGTGACAGTCTCATCTCATTTCTTGCCGTTCTGGTATCGGTCGAAAAATTATCACAATAAACTACACCGTATCACTGGGTACTTTGTTCGCGCTAGCTACTTTTTGGTGGGGCCGGCTGAACAATGAGTTGGGCCGGTTAAAAAAAGACTCTCTAATTTCGACCCCTGCTTTGGGTAAAGCCAAAGGCCAGGACTTTTCTAAGAAATATCTCTATCCGGGATCTCTATCATATACTTCGAAACTGCCTTACAACACCTTCAAAGTGTTTACTAGCAACATAAATTGGTTCAAATTTCATTGCGCGTTCAAAAAATATGTGTAACGGAGGTCTTAACATATAGGACAAATGACTGATGAGGATTAAAGTCGCGATCGGTTGTGCATGGATACAGTAAATTTTAGTTGTGAGACTCCAACTGATAGCATTTCAGGGACAAGAGATTGTTGTAGGCTGGAACGAAACAAGAGCTCATTCTAGCGAGATTATTATTAGCGACAGCTCCACCTCCCAATTCTTAACTCGATGACTGAGTTTGTCTCAAACATCAAATTTTCGTCTGGGGTTTCAAAAAGTTTTGATTTGACCGAGAAGCAAAGCCTTAAAATAAACAAAGTTATTATCGTCGCCAAAATCACTTCTTGAGTTCGGCAAAAATAATAATATCAACTGAAATGATGCTGAAGATCTGATCGGCATGCACCGTTTGATACGATAAAGAAATATACCACCTCCCCAGTCCTATCTCCTCACTATTACAATTCGACCATGAGTGATCAGTATTGTAGCTTTAAACTTTAAGCAAATTATGAGACAAAAATATAAAATATAGCGATCAGTGAAACAACTAGACACAACATCAAAAGGATTTTACTTAAATGGCCAAATTGAGGCTTTCTATCCGTTTTGCGAGACGTTCATAGTAAATTAGTATCGTAGACATTTGAAAAACAACTTGTGTTCTAAGGATGATATAGAATATACCAGAAATTGATTTATCTTTGCAATAGAGGACCCAAGTAACTTTGAAATCAACATTTAGTGGATGCGGATTATTCAAAAGGAGTTAAACTTCCCCTTGGGGCCTCAGTATCAGTCTCCAGTGAACCTCCCGTTCGTACACATCCGAGTAAAAGGTCTCGAGCCGAGGTAATTACGAACACAGGTCGCCCAAGCTCTATAGCAAGTAGATACATGTATATCTGCCTATGTCTACATATATATACACTCATGTACTACCTGGTTCGATATGCCTTTCAACCATTTAAGATACTCTGTATGGTAAACTATCACTCGAATGAAAATCTCGATCAAATAAATACTAACATTCTAGTTCAGTACAATTACTGGCCATTACTTGATCAGTTTCGAAACCCCAGGGGGTACTCAACCTAGGTTTGGGTAGGGGCGTTTCCGCACAAAGACTCAAACCCTAACCCTGTTTATGAGAAAAATTCTTGGAAATTCATACCCTGTTCATGATTTTGAGCTCATATTTGACACATTTTATTCGCTAGAGCACGCAATTTCTAGACCCTGTTTATGATAAACTTCCAAAAATCAAAAAAATTATATACGGAAAATAAAGTATACCCTGAAGGGCGGCACGTCCCCGTATAGCTTATAAATGGGAGTACCCCTCCCCCCGAGTGAAAAACCGCAGTAGCAATGGATGGAACGGCTCAAGTTCAACAAGAACATTGAGCCTGAGCGAAATTTTACTGGTTCTTAATAAAAAAAAGTGTACCAAACGTTAGCTGTATGTCGTGTTCTGTTAATTTCGTCCTTGTACACACAGAACTACCACCGTGTTTTTGCGTCCTGAGTATTGCACACTTACTGAACCTTTCTTGAAAGAAGTGTATATACGGCCTACACAGCTTGGGCGACCTGTGTTACAAACTGCTTACCTCAAAACAAAACACTTCTTTGTTATTCTAGTTTTCGGTGCCAGCGTGGGCTATCGTTCAACTATTAAACCTCTATTTAAGTGTCAACTAAAATAGCAATATTAAATAGAACCACTAAATGGGGACACTATACTACAATTCGCATCGTATAAACTTAAATATCCAACATATGTACATGTTATATAGATTTCTTGATTTGATAACGATATTATATGATGATATTTTTCTTCTGAAAGCTGTTATTTAGTCGACAAGAATCAAATGTTATGTCTGCATCATGAAATCAGAATACAAAGAGCGACCGCCAGGAGGGGGCTTGGTATATAACCTCTGAAACAAAACGGATCTGAAAGACTGAAGAATGGCTAAATAGCAAATAATAAAATTTTAAAAAACGACATCGTGGGAAGCAGTTTTAACTAGCTCAATCCTCGTTTATATATTTTCTCTGAGCCACATACACTTGCTTTTTTGAGTTTTTTTTTTTACAAAATTTGCTAACTTCCAATGCGAGTTTTCCGGTTTTGCTTACGAATTTAATCGTAAAACTTGGCTTGATAGCTGGTCTTGAAAAGCTCTTCCTTACTGTATGCTTCATTTGTTCATAAAACGAAACTTTAAGGTTTTCCTAACAACAAAATGCGGTAAACAAATTACGTTACAAAGGATCGATCTGCAGTCCTTCTCCCAAATACGATACCTTCAATAACGGACGGACTGCTTACATTAAAATTGTATATGAATATTTAGTGGCGAATACAACAATAAGAACACAAAAAATGTAACTTAGAAACGTGGTATTGCGCTTGCCCTGCGGTCCCTTTCAATTAGTTGTTAAGAAACTGTTTCTTCTCTTAAATATTTATCGTATAATATTGTCCGATTAGAAACTTTTGCCTACATGTGCCTTTTTTCAGCTTTGAAAAGCAAATCTAAAATTATTGGCATTTAAATCAATTCTTTATCGTATTTCAGGCATAGAGCCTAAATGTATAATCCGGGGTTTTCCAAAACGTCCTATTACTCAGTACAAAATATATTTAGGGCGAAAGACAAAACAATTGACACAAAATATTTAGAATAAAAGGGCAGTCTTATTTGCATATTGTTCAGAACATTAAGTTAACTCAGTAACTTTTCCGAGACAGAATGAACTAATTGCGAAAGGGATAGCTAAAAATCCAAATAACAAAAATCTGTCATGCAGCAGCTTGATTCAATTAATATTATTAAAATTCAGATTTGATGATAGAACTAAGTTTTAGCTAAGTTTATTTTCTAAAAAAAGCCTCGTGAATTAAGGTAATAATATTTGAATTGGTTGTATTTGTGGCAAGTACTGAACCGACGGAAATAGCTTCATGTATTGTTAAGAGACTTTTTTAGAAAATAAATATTCGTAAAAGATTGCAATATGTTTTGTGCCAAATATACAAGGTTCGCTTCAAACGGATTGACCGACTCACAGAAAAAAAACACTCGACAACAAATCTTTGTTTTAGTAATAAACTTCAAATTTTAATTAAAGCACACGACTTGACTTTCTTTTAAGTCTACAACTTTCTACAACATCCGCAATTTTGTGCGAAATTTTATACTAACATTAATAAAGAAGTGAATGTTTTAGTAGTGAAAATTCAAAACATTGGTCGATTACAAGCGATTACACTGAACTCTTTTGCGTTAACGAGTGACGCACAATGCAATTGAAATTACCTTTCAAAACTCTAATTTCTAGTTAATCTAAAATAGAAATCAGTACAACCTTAAATAAACTGAATCACTAATATCCACAAGAAAAATTAGCGCAAAAAAATGGTGATGCTAATTTTGGTTTTTGGCCTTTTGAAAGACGTCAATCAACACGAATATATAATTTCGGGAAACGACCTAACTTTTTCTCGCAGAAACCAGTTTACATGTCTACAATATGATTGCAAGGAAACCCACGAATTTAGCTTTGAAAGCTTTTTTCACCAATGCACTGTAATTAATGGCTTGAAATCAAGATCACATCTATGATAAGAATCATAAATAAAACATATCTGTCTCATAACAACTGTTCCCAGAGTGATCCGACTAAGTTCTGGTCAGTCTTAATCATTCTCTCGACCACGCTTAACTGCCACAAATGCGTACCACATGATCAATGCTCCAGAGCCGCAACTTCATAGCAAGTACATGCCGCATTCTTCACTCGTAAAAGTCTCAAATTTAGAAATAATATTTAAACAAATATTAATATTGCTCGCGCGTTATTTTAAACATTTATATTGTACTTGGAAAAACCTGATCACGGTTTGATTCAGTTGTTATTCTTACAATAGTGCTCATCGTCTTTATGTTAACAAAACCAAATTCAAAAGTACACACAAGCAAAGCTGACTATCCCCAAGCAAACTGAAGCTCTGGCTGAAAACCCCAATTTTTCAAATAGAACAGTCATTTTACTAAAAATAAGAACAATTTAAATTTTCCAAAAAATTATAACAACGAACCTTCGGCCAACATCATCTGGTTGCGTGTACAGTAATACATGGGTGAAAAAGAAGATTATGAATACGGAATATCACAAAACTACATCGAGCGTATAAAGAAAGACAAAAAAGGAATGATTTATTAATATTAAGAGAGATTACGTTTTGCCATTAGCAACTACACGCTTTTTTGTTTGTAAGAACAAACTTTATAAGAACCGAGGCTCTGATTCCCCAAATTTACGGACAAGTTAAAAACAGTTTCAGGCTCAAACTCTCTCTTAAACCCGATTTTCTAACCAAGAACAGCTTTTCTTATGTATAAAAACAATTCAAGAACGATTTCAGGCTGACTTTGCCAATAAATAAAGAACATGCGTGCATCGCCATCGGGCCAAAATCATCTGGTTCTTGTACAAAAAGTGCGTAATCAATTTAATCAGAGCTTTGAAGTTTTGATAATTCCAATCAAAGTCACATTCTTACTGTTCTTAAGATATAAGACAACAGCTGTATCCAGAAAGAAAACCAGAAATAAACAATTAGTTCTGTTTCTTAATATATTCACCAGGCAACAGTAAAAAGAAAATTATAGGCTATTTTCATGAAACACAACTTTTCTTTCAAGTGACTTTTGCGAGACTGTGCTACTGGGCTAAATGCAACACCAAATAAAACTAAAAATGCATGTATAATACACAATCAGTTCTGTACCCGTGGTTCACAAACTTCAGAAAGGATATTAACGATAATATAAATGTACGCTTCACTGCACTTTAGCTCCGACTCAATTTTGTAATTTTAAAAGGTATATTTTCCATAAAATCAGTGAGATGCTTGCTTATTTGATTAATCATTTTTAACAGATATTTAAATTCTTAAAAGCTCCATTTTCATGCAAGACATGACATAACTTAACCAGTACTAGTGGCGGACACGTAAAATATCCAAGTTCTTCATGTATATCCCGTAACTGATACCGCATGGGAAATACCCATCAAAATTATCCAAACTCATTTGCTGGCATGTGTTCAACGGTATTTTTATAGTTCATGTATCACAGATCCGTCCCGGGGTCAAGTAAGCCACAGCGGATCAACACTAGTTGAACAAAATATGCGAAAACAGTATAGCCAATTTTTGCCGTGTCTGGGTCGATACCATTATATTATCACCAAAAAGGCAAAAATAACTGACCTATCATCTGAACAAATGACAAAACAACGTTATTTTCGGACCCTGTGTCTCACTGTTAACTAGAAATGTTTTTAGAAAACCACTTATACCGTATCCGCTTTTGGCAATCACAAGTTGTCGGCTATATCTAGTGCTGAGATATCGATTTCTAAAGTAAAGGAAGCCGTAAATATTATTTTGGCAATTTAGTCAGTCAACAACAGATTTTCATGTGTCTTGGCAACACTTATCTAGGAATTGGAAAAACAGAAGCGGACCGTTTGGTATTACATTTAACACCTTTATGAGAACACAGGAAGGGGAAAGAAAAATTGTGCATACTGTAGGAAGTTGCAACACATAACCCAAACGTTTGTTTATTTTAACCGTTTCAGTAAACATCCCGAAAGAATGTGCGTTTCAGTGAGTTTAACAGATAAAGAAGTGCTTTTGGAAAAAAAAGTTAAAACGATCATTTGCAATATAACTCAACAGGTCAAAACAGTAAGAACTAAAATCCTAATAAGTATGAACCGATATAGCCTCTAAGACAACCGCCTTATTTACTTTATCGCAGATCTCCCTCCCCTACCCCCGAAGGAAGGGCCCAAGGGAGGGAACCTGTAGAGAGGAGAACTTAACTAGGCGGTGTTTACATGATACCGGATCGAGTTTCATACCGGTACGACTTCATCCCGGTTCCATACTGAGTCTCTATATTCGTTTACATGATACCTATTGAAATCTCATTCTGGTACGAGTCTTTCAGGAATGAGTTCGTTCCGGTAGTCGCACCGGATCGAAATCTTCGTTCCAGAATTAAATTTGGCCGCACGTTCTACAAGTATCATGTAAAGCCTAAAGGAGGTACGAGCTCATTCCAGTACGGAATTAGGCAAATGGTTGGTTGAGCTGATCAGCTGACTCATATTTTCGATCTGCCGATGTTTATACCTCACTTTCATTCCAGAACGAGAACGTCTATGTAAACATGGAATGAAAAATGTGTGTCGTACCGGAATGAAATTTATTCCGGTATCACGCAAACATCACTTGGGGGCTACATGTAGAACTGAAAACCGAACGTATTCAACATATCGGAGTTGGTAATGTTAAGATTCCACTGAAGAAAATAGCCATATTCGAGCAGAATTATGAGCAGAAAAGGCAATTTTTGCAAGCACTGCCAGCATGCATGCAGATTAAGGCATTTTATGAGCAGAACTTACTTAAACCTAGTCCAAAGATGGTAGCCTCACCTTAGACTATCATTTTTCTTCACCACGAGGGGTCTCAGCAGTGAAGGGAAATAATAGTCTGTGGCGAGGCTAAATCTTTGATATTTTCCCAAATTACAGAAAATCTTAAAGTTTTCTGTCGGGAAGAAAACAAAGTTCCAGGCCCACAGTGCTTTCAAAGAAACTACAATTCCTAAAATTTAGAGTCACCAAAACTTTTCCAAGTTATGATAAAATAGCAGTTGAACACAAATACACTTTGAGTTTCAAATAAACTTGTTGAAACAAGACCTTCAACCCTGTTCAATGACAACTTTACCCACACTTCTACCCCTCCTACGTTGGAGAAAAAACTTTGATTCAACCATAATTTTTATGACCAAAATCTGTGAATCTTGCGATTTTAACAGCTTTGTAAAGGCCTTGAAAATATATATTAACCAAACTACAAGCTGTAGGGGCCCTGTAACAGCAGAATGGCAGAATAAGAAAAGTAGACATGCAGCAAACATGGCAGCACAGGAGTAGATACACATCGAGAGGTAAACTACATTGTCTTTTTGTTTTTGGTGGTAACCTAAAGGCCAGGTATGCTCCCCCCCCCT